>JAEQBH010008176.1:0-109860 GCA_016808115.1 Tetrastigma voinierianum
AGATAAGAATCATGTCGTGATTTAACTTTCTTTGTCACAACAAAGCGACCATTTTCTGGGGCCGTAAATTTCAATCCACAATTTGTGCTCTCAAGTGTGGCCTATCATTTTAAAGTTCTATAAATAAAATGCATCTAGGCACTTTATGCCCACTTTCCCAAATCCGTGACTTTGGGTAGTCAAGACTCTTTGTATATTATTTTTCTTTTATTTTTTATCTTTTATTTCTTTTTAGTAGATTTAGTTTGGAGTGTAGTTTTTAGTTAGTTTTCTCTGCTTAATTTTTTGATTTGAGAATGAACCGATGTGAAGCTGAGCCGGGAATTTTACGTAAATTTTTTCTTCCTCGTCACCATTGCTATGCTTTAAATGGATTTTAGAAAATTTTTGGAGTTCATTTATTTCAGTTTGTTTACAAATTCACTGAATTTTCTTGATATGATAGTCACTGATTTATGTGAATCAGTTTTGAAAGATTGAGCTCCCTCTAGGAATGAGTCGATGGTGATTGTTATTTTTCTGCACAAAGTAGAAGAACGCCTAAGTTAGAATTCTTGAATTTATTTTATTGGTATTATTTTTTAACTTAATTGTTCCAAGTAGTAGTACCTTGTACCCAAACAAAGTACTGTATCTTGCTATGATTTCCAAGAGACCCTTTGTATGATACAGAGATGGTGAATTCTAAGGGTATAGAGCAGTTCTTTGTGGATATGGTAGACTAATACTTTGGAACTAATAAAATCTGAAAAATTACTCAGATAGATCACTAACTTACTCATGGTTTGAGGATAGTTTGATGAAGTATCAGTTTAATCGCTCAAAGGTTTCTCATATCTTTCTCACAAAGGATTTGATCCTGTTAGCAAATATCTAATCGTGGAGATGGAAATTTCTTACTCCAGACAAGGATGAGGTGTCATTTAAATTGGAGAAGACCTGCAATATCCTGTCTAAGAGGGCAAGAATTCTTCAGTCCTAAGATTTAGGTGTGAAATACTAAAAATGAAAAATACCCAGATTTTTGAAAGATGATTATATCTTACAAGTAATTGATTAGATGCATGAGTTGAAAATGAACATAAATCTCTAATTAGTTAAAGGTATGGTTAATGGAGAAATCCAAACGATACCACAATGCATCTTTGACAAATTCAGCTTTTCAACTTATGGCTTAGCTATGATTCAAAATTATGCATAAATTGACAATTATTCATTAGTCTATTTCCCGGTGTTGTCTCACTCAGTAAACTCTCAAATCCATTTTTATTAATTTTTTTTTATGTATACTAGTGAAATTATTTTATTTGTTCTCTAATCATCTTAACATTGGAGTTCAAATAGTAAGGATCTTGGAGTAGTCGGTGTAGTTAGTATTTTTATTTATCATCAATCCTCACGGGAACCATATATGGACTTAAAATCCACTTTACATTTATAATGACTGCGCACTCGAGTAAAGAATTCAAAACAAAAACAATTTTTAATTAATTCATTTTACAAAAAGGACAAACACATATTTTCATCATAAATTGATCAACAAGTTTTTGGCGCAGTTGTCGGGGACTTTATTTAGTCTTTTGGTAGCAGTGCTAATTACTTGGCGAATTGGGTTTATACAAAAATCAACAAACAAGTTTTCGCGACGCCGCGCGACAGATAATAGTCCTTGATGGCAAAGGTCGGCAATTTGTATATATAATCTGGTCTAACAATAAGTTTTTGGCATTGTTATCGAGGACTTTAGTTAATCTTTGGTAACCGTGTTAGAAAAATTGGTAAACACTTACACAAGAAATTTATATGCAGTGCACACATCTTCCTTCTGGAATACCCAAATGCAAAAGACAGATATATCTGTTCATCACACGTACTAACCCTTACTAAGATGTTCCAGTTTCTTTATGTCAAGTACCCACAACTTCCAATACCCAATGTAGAGTGAGTTTTATTTTATTTTATTTTTAATAATTTCTCCATGTGTTTTTTATTCATTGGATCTGAAATGCAAAAAATCTTCTGTCTTTGTTTTTCAGATCTTGAAGGAGATTCAAGGGTATAGAACACTAGGTGCTGTTAAAGAAGTTACTGGATACAGGGTTCAAGTATAAGTATGGGCTGGATGAAATGTTTGATGATGGTGCAAAGAAAGGAAGTTCATCTGCTAGTCCATTTTTGGCAGAATTAAGCTCTTAATAAGAAATTTTTGAGTATGCTTACACAAGAAATTTGAGCTGACTCCCTTAACTAGTTCCCCGTTCTCGTTGATGTAGACGAACCGTTTCACACAAAGAGAAACCTGTTGCAGACAATTAGATCACCCACCAAATCAATTAAGAAGAAATGAAACTCAATATTAATCATGGGAATAGCTCCGCTCATGAGTTGAGACTACAAAAATGGTCAGCAAAACATTCTAGACAGAGATATAAATGATAACTCCATTTGATTATATATTATGCTGTGCCAATCCTATAATCGTGGAAATTGCAAATTATGTGAAAGTAAAAGGCCATGGTTTGAGTTCCAAAGTCACCATGGGCATTGCTTGCAATTGTGTGAGGCTTTACCCATTTTGCAATTACCCCAATGGATTATACCCTTCGTAGGGCACTTCTCCAATACCACCCAATTGGCCAATCAAAATTTTCATCAAACACGTAAAAGACTCAAGATTCCATGACATTATGTTAGACCAAAACAGTTTTTAGGTTTCAAAACTGAGCTGGCAGACTTTGAGTCAACCAAAGCAAGACCCGAGCACTGTTATTTTGAAAATAAAATTTCATGTCTATATCTTAATTCATTTGTTAATAATATAGCAGGCTCACCGTCAAATCAAGTGAAACTAACGGTAAAATGCTTCCAAAGTGACCCTCTTGATAGGTGGAAATAAAGGAAGTGTAACGTGGGATGTAACATCAATCCCACATTGGTTGACTAAGAAGTTCCACACGGAAAAAATTTGGGTGTCAATTTCTTAAGAACCGAAATTGTTTTGGTACCTAATGAAAAACCAAATAATTTCACTGAGCACTACACCAATCTTGTCGCCTTTCAAGTCCAAAAGTTTAATGTGGTCCGTTCATGAAGGGAATGCGCACCAGAGGTGTCTAATGGATGTTTGAGGGTTGTGTCTTTTAGCATTTCTAGGTTGTGACCTTTGGAGTGATGATTGTCCGGGACAAACACCAAGAGGTCTATAAATACTCATACATTCATTACCATTGTGTATGAATTCATTCAAGTGACTAACTGCTTCTACATTAAGCAAGTGCATATTTAGAGCATACCATATATTTCTACATTAGTTCAGTCTAGAGAGTACACAACACAATTTTGGTTCGTTGTACGAATAGATTGGAGTGCTACTTCTGTTCGTGGAAGATCATTGTATCTCAGAGTGTGCGCCAACATTCTATAAGCACCGTGGAGCGGTGAAATTGCCTTAAGCACATATGTCAACATCAGCTCAATTAACTGCAACAATGGGCCATACCTGCGACCTGATTAGTATTTACTTGTTTAGACAAAACAATTACGTGTAACTCATCAAGTATCATTAATAGAGTAAATAATTTATGTGTTCTTTATATATATTCAACTAATTTTCAACAAGTGATTTTAATGATATTGGAACACCTAAAGAAACTCTAACATTCTAAGACATATTTCTACAATTAGTTTAATTACGGTTTTGTTTCTAATCCATGTTTCAGTTTCCTTAAAATATTGTTATTTGTTAAAACTTGTTTTACAATCTTTGATAATTAGGAAAAGTTTCAAAACTTGGGAAAAATTACTGATTTGTTTCTTTATTTTTATTTAATCGGCTACACCAAACAGTGACTTTGTTTCTATGTTTGTTTAAAGAGGTACCAAACATGACATCATACGTAAACGTCACAAATAGGCACATAGAATTTGTTTAAATAACTTATTACTTTTCCATTTAAACAATTGTATTTTGTTTATTATGCAAATGATAGCTAATTGTTTCGCACATAAATAATGTTGTGCCCAGTGGTGCCAAATTTCTATGCCTACTCATGTGTCTCATGGGGAGAAACCCCGAAAAGTCTGAATAAGAGAACGCATTTCAAGAGATGGCAATAGAAAATAAAGAGCCTATCTCACCACGTTGAACTCCTTGCAAGGCCTTCGTGAGGATGTCTGCCTCAGAATAGAGAATAGAGACTGACCACCAAGTTATTGACGTGATGGATGCATGGAAGCACTTATATTTTCTATGCAAAAACTATATCCTCAATGGATTGGATAACACATTATATAATGCAGATCAAATCAAGACAACTAGAGAGTCGAACTGGTATGTGTTTTTTTTTTTTTTAAAATACAAGACTAAGATGCCCAATGAAGTAAATTCGCTAGGGTACCTTGATTACAAATGGTAGATCTAAGACTATCATAAGCTTCCGTTCAAGAAGATCTTCAAGTGATCCTACATGAAATTCGCTTTCTAATAGATGATGCTTAGTGAATTCTTTTCAAGTGGCTACCATTGAAAATTAATACTAAATTAAGCACTTCAAAATTATTTAAAGCACAAAAGCAAAGAAATGAAGCTTGAAGACTTGATCGTGAGATTGAGGATTGAGGAGGACAATAGAGTCTCCGAAGAGAAAGTGGGTAATAATTACATGGAGTTAAAGGCACATGTAATTGAAGAGGGACATAAAACAAGAAAAGGAAGTGTTGTCGCCAACAAGGCCAAGGGTGGTGATTCCAAAGTTCAGTGCAATTGGTTAGGTGCAATTAAACGTGGACATCGGGCAAAGGATCATCGAAACCGTAGCTAAGTGAACCACAAGAGAAAGGCTACCCAAACCAATATAACCAGAGGTGGTAGTGAAACTTCAAAAGTGTTTGTACTTATGAGTTTTATATTGTAGTATCCAAAGTGAACTTGGTGGAAATACTCAAGGAATGGTGTGGACACCGGCAACTAGATACATATGTTCGGATAAGAAGATGTTCTCTTCATATGAAGCAATTAATGATGGAAAACAACTCTTTTTGGTAAATTCCTCCACTTCCAAAGTTGAAGGCAAAGGAAAGGTTATATTAAAGATAACTTGCGAAAAAGAACTTCCTCTCAATGATGTGTTACATGTTTCGCATCTGGAAGAATCTTTGTGGTCTCGATCATTGTTGAGTAAGAAAGGTTTTAGGTTGGTTTTTGAGTCCAACAAATTTGTACTCACCAAGAGTGGGGTTTATGTAGGAAAGGGATATATGAGCAATGGGCTCTTTAAGATGAATGTAATGACTATTGTATCTTATTTTAAAAATAAGAACACATCTTCTGTTTATATGCTTGAGTTTTCTAATATATGACATGGTAGATTAGAACATGTTAATTTTGATACTTTGCGTAAATTAATGAATTTAGAATTGTTGCCTAAATTTAATATTTATGTAAATCATAAATATGAAGCATGTTTTGAATCAAAATTAACTAGAGGATCATTTTTACAATATTGAAAAACAAGACTGGGAACTCGGGAGTTAATTCATAAAGGATGTTACGTGATTTGAAAATATGTTCAAACTGAAATGCCAGCCGTGGAAGAAATATTTTGTCACTTTTATTGATGACTGCACAACATATTGCCATGTATATTTGCTAAGGAGTAAAGATGAAACATTAAAAAAATTTATGCACTATAAGAATGAGGTTGAAAATCAACTTGGCAAAAAGATTAAGGCAGTAAGGAGTGATCAAGGTGGTGCACCTTTCGATCGGTTCTATCAAGAACATGGTATTATTCACCAAACTTCTGCACCTTATACACCTCAGCAAAATGGAGTTGTTACACGTAAAAATAGAACATTAAAAGAGATGATGAATGTCATGTTGACAAGTTCAGGATTTCCTCAAAACTTGTGGGGGGAAGCTTTGCTTTCAGTAAATTATAGTTTAAATAGACTTCCCCACAAGAAGTTAGATAAAACCCCTTATGAATTATGGAAAGGTTGAGTCCTTTCCAACAAATATTTAAAAGGTGGGGTGTTTTGGCTAAGGTGATGGTTCCTATTCCCAAAATGATTAAAATATGACCTAAGACTATTGATTGTATATTTATTGGTTATGCAATAAATAGTAGTGCATATCTTTTTCTAATGCATAAATATGATATTCTTGATATACATTTCAATATAATTATTGAGTCAAGAAATGCATCATTCTTTGAAAATATACTTCATAGTAAAAATGCATGTGATGGGGGTTCTCTTAAAAGAACTCATGATACTGTGACTTGCAATATAGACCATGAGTCTATAAATGATGAAAGTAAAGAAGCACTTAGACAAAGTAAAAGGGCAAGTTCTTCTAAGTCTTTTGGCCCAAATTTTCTAACATATTTATTAGGAAATGAGCCTCAAAACTTCAATGAAGCAATGTCCACTCCTGAAGCACCTATGTGGAAAGAAGCTGTAAACAGTGAAATTGAATCCATCATGCAAAATCACACCTGGGAGTTAGTTGATCTTCCTCCGGGGAGTAAACCATTGGGTGTAAATGGATTTTCAAGAGGAAAATGAACCCCCATGGATCAATTAATAAGTACAAGGCTAGACTTGTAGCTAAAGGCTATAAAAAAAATGAAGGTCTTGATTACTTTGATACATATTATCCTGTCACGAGAATAACATCTATTCGTATGCTCATAGCTATTGCAGCATGCATAGTCTTAAGATACACCAAATGGATGTGAAAACAGCTTTCCTATATGGTGACTTAAATGAGGAAATTCATATGGACCAACACGAAGGGTTTGATTGTCCCAGATACAGAAGAAAGGTAGACTTGTTAAATTACTTTTTATAATTCTAAAGCAAGCACCAAAACAATGTGACATGAGATATTGATAAGCAGATAATGATGTCAAATGGGCTTACAATTAATGAAGGGATAATGTGTCTATAAATAAAGACACAAACAATGGATATGCCATTGTTTGTCTATATGTGGATGATATGCTTATTTTAGGTAGTAGTAATAATATTATTACAACTACCAAGAAAATGTTGTCTAGTAAATTTGACATGAAAGATTTGGGTGTTACAGATGTTATACTAGGAATTAAAATTTCTAGAACATCTGGTGGACTTGCATTATCTCAATCACATTACATTAAGAAAATACTTGAGAAGTTCAACAAAGATGAAAACAACATTACTAGAACACCAGTTGATATAAATCTTTATTTGTCTAAAAATATTGGTCAAAGCATATCACAATTGGAATACTCTCATATCATTAGAAGTCTAATGTATGTCATGAACTGCACTAAACCAGATATAGCATACTCAGTTAGTAAACTGAGTAGATATACTAGTTATCCGGAGTAGACCATTGGAAGGCAATTATCAGGGTTCTTAGATACCCTAAGAAATACCCTGAATTATGGATTGCACTATATAAGATATTCAACTATACTTTAAGGATATAGCTACGCAACCTGATATCTGATGCGAAGATACAAACTATAAGTGGTTAATGCTTACACAAGGTGCGATGTATCTTGAAAAATCCTCAAAGTAACGCGGTATTGTCAAATCCACAATGGAATTTGAATTTATTGTTTAGATAAAGCATGAGAAATGAGTGGTTTCGCCGCTTTTAGAGGATATTTCAATATGGCCTAAATCTCAGCGCACCAGATATATTGTGATAGCCAATCTGCAATTGATAGAGCACAAAGTAACATGTATAATGGTAAGTCTAGATTGATACATCGTAGACAACGTTATGCATTTGTAATAAACAAGTTTTGTAATAGATACTAATAAATGAGAGTGTTATCCACTTATTAGAAAAATGAGGTGGAAAACAAGCAAGTTGAGAAAGCCAATAAAACAACAAAGACACATTCACAATAAAAATGAGACAATAAAAAGTAGTCTTTTAAAAATTGCAATCAAGAATTAAAATAATAATAAAATATTAGTGATATTCAATGAAATTTTTGAGTTTTGGTCGACCCTAAAGCAACATATTAGAAAAAAAATATTGAGCTACCAACTTTTTAGTTATTTATAAAAATTTTCAATGATTTTATAGTATTTACCAATTCTTTATATTTTCTTAATATTTAAAAGTGCTTATTGCTTTCCGTAGAAGATATTTGAACCTCTATACAAAAAGGTTTATAATGAACATTAGAGGATCACAGGATCACTGTAGTAAGTATTAATTGTTTATTAAATGAAAATTTTCATTTAATTGATTATCAAATATGTGCTATCATGATAATTTTCTTCGGTGTTCACTATTATGATGTTGCAACACATGCTCTTATGAAAAAAAAGTTATATTTTATGAAAAATATATTTATGCAATAAAAAAATTTTGTTGGAAGATTGTCATCACAAGTCTATCATTAAAAATAAAAGAAATAAAAAAATTGTCTCTAAAATTGTACAATGTTTGCTGCAAAAAATAAACAATTCATGACAAAAAAAAGTTACATCTATCTCTAGATAATCGTTCAGAGCAATTTTTTTTTTTTTTTTTAAATGAAAGTTTTTGTGGCAATATAATATTTTAGCAATAACTTTGCCTTTGTGAAAAAAATGCTACTAAAATGAGTTCAATATTATTTTTATCTTAAATTATGGTTATTTATCATATTCTTATAACAAGTATATTTTAATAAAAAAATTTCCCATTTCAAATTTCAAATAAAATTCTCAATAATTATTTGTGTAATTATTCTTATACAAAATACCGAGATCATCATTTTTCAAATTTTGTTTATAATAAACTTCCTAAATTAAAAACAAGGTTTCAATGCATTAATCTGAAACTCATTAATAGTGGAAATTGTTAAATAAAAATTGGTTAACATTGATTTATTATATTTTTCTCTAACATAATTTTATGTACTTTTCATTGTAAATGAAACATCAAAATCAAGTGATTATTAATGGTTTTAATAATTGTTAAAAAATAATTTGAAGCTTAAAGAATAGATTTAGTCACTAAAATAATAGGATTATGATTGTAATATTTCTCATAGACACACTGTCACCTGTCACATTTTAAAAATGTTTTTCTAGATAAATGACTAAATAAAAGAGTATCATACATTCATGTGGAAAAAGAACCTAAATTTTATAAAATACGAATTTATGTAATTATTAAAAAATAATCAGGATTTTGTACATTTTTATGGTCAAATGTATCATCTGACCTAACTCAAATGATTAAAAATTCAGGTTGGAGATAAGGGGTTCGGAATTTGAGTCCTAAAAACAAATTTGTAAAAAACGGAATTTATGATGTAATACAAAGTAAATAGTTATAAAAAAAAATAATAGAACTTAAAATAGATACTATGATGTTGAGGTAATATTGTTGAGTGCACAAAACTTTCTATTTTTAAATGAGTGTAATTTGGATTCTTTTAATAGAGTTCATGTTTTGTAATTATTTTTATATTAGTGCTTAAAAGAATACCTCTTCACTATAAATTTAAAAATATAATTATTAACTCAAACTTTAAAAAAAAAAAAAAAACTCAAATTCTTTAATCAATCTGTTATTTTTAAATAATAATTTAGAATAAAAATCGTCCTAAATATTATATTACGATATCGTGTATGTATATATTGAATTTACAATGTCTTTAACATTTTACAAAATCAGAACCAAAAAATATATTTTTAAAAATACATTGTCCAAAAAACCAAAAAAGAAAATTTTAAAAATAATTTCTTCAAACAAGTTTTTTGTTTTTATTTATAGACAATTATATTTAAAACAATAAAAAACCGTTTTATGTCTTTTTATTTTCTTTCAAAGTTTCTAAACCAAAAATAGTTCCTTTGGCTCCAAAAAAGTTAGAAATGAGAAAAGAAATTTGAAAAATAGATTTAAAGTTTTTTTTTTTTTTTTTACATCTATTCACTTTGCATATCCCGTTATAATATTATATTTTTACAAAGATTCGATCATGAAACTTCTTGTTTCCCATCCCACCCCTTTATTATTTGAGTCGGGTTTCAAAGGCAAATAAAGTTAATAATTTACTTTTATATCCTTATTTAAACTTTTTTTTAAAGGAGAATAATTTTATTGATTCAAATTAACAATATATTTGATAAAAACACATAATCAAATTAACTAAAAACTTTAGAAAATGACACAACATCCAGGTTAATAGTACAATAAATTGACTTAAACATATATCATAATCTTTTTTATAACGACAAAATACATATAACTGTAAGCTCGCAACATATATAATCTACCATGATAAATCGATCGACCCCCGCTGGCTATTCGAATCACTAATATACAAGAAAACGCCGCAACAAGATAACAAAATCAAACGGTTGTCGGTACTAAAACTGTACATAATAAACCATACGTCAGATAAGATTTACTTATTAAAAACACGCCGCACGCATTTACGATAAAAACACTAAAAATAAATTAAAAATTGAGATTTTAATAGAATAACCACTTTATTAAAAAAATTAGTTAAAAATATAGATGTTGATTTCAAGAAAATAAAGGTCAAACAATCATTCCTCCCACTAAAAAAAAAAGGACTAGAAAGAAAAAATGAGAGAAAGGAAGAGGTGGCTAGGGTTATATCCTTCTTTAAACTTATTTCACTTGTAAGCAATTATAAATACAAGGATAGAATAAAGAGAAGATAATATATAATGTATGGTGTTTTTGTTAATAATAAGATAAGATCAATGTTCTCATCACTTATTCCATTTTATGTTTTAATAAAAAGGAGAGAAGACAAATATTTGGATATATAATTTGCTTTTATTTTAATATTCATTCTACACGAAATACATTATTAATTCAATCAAACCAAGATTAGGTCTTTTGAGCATAGTGCCTATCATGGAAATTCACAAAACCTACTTCATTAATTTATGCTAAAAAATCATGGAATAATTGTATAAATTGACCATCAAATGTAAGTGAAGATCAAACATGATTATGGTTTAATGAAAGATAATCTGACAATTATATAGTGGTGGGCCCTGCTTCATCCTCAGATAAATATTGTTTTATTTTAGGATAAACAAGCTTCCAAACTTCTACTTTGGTATACTTAATAAAAGTGAAGTGGGTCCTTCTTTCCCAACCCCCTTAAACCCCCCATATATTAGTCAAATAATAAAACTTATTTTTATTTTTATTTTATTATTCTTTCCAACTTTCAACTTTCATTCCCATGCTTCTTATGGGTTTCATTGCTTCCTCCTTCACTTAATTTCTTTTTGGTGAAAGGTTAATCTATCACAATAATTTTATTTATTTATTTATTTATTTATTTATAATTATGGATGTCAGGGCCAATTAATGTGTTTATCGACTAATCCTATTGTCGCCTTAGCTGACTAATTAATGACTATACAAAAATCCTAAAGCCTTTGTGCCAATTGAGCTATCTCAGATTAGATTAATACGCTTTATTTTGAAAACAAATTAGAAAAGTAGCTGCATTTTAAAGGACAAGAATAAAGGTTTTTTGGACCTAAAAATTGAAAGTGACTTAAAAATAATTATAGATTACTATAATAAGAAGATTAACACCCTATTTATATCATGTTATTAATTGAGAATATTTGAAAATTGTCTTAGAGGTTAAATATTTTTTATTGTCGTCATGTTTACATATGTTTAATAGAATCGTTGATTATCTAACCAAAAAAAATGAATTAGTATTTTAGATTCAAGTGTTTGGTTTTTTAAATTTTCTAAAAGTGTTATAAATATTAGTTTTTAATATTATTATTGTTCTCTTATTATTCATGTTTGTAAGAACCTTATTTTGTAGTTTTTTTTTACCACAAATAAAAAAAGTTTGTAAAATTTGTAAGATATTTTGACTGCCAGATATTTGAGTTGGTTTTACAAATAGCTAAATAATTGGTATCACAAACCATATGCCTCGGTTCATCATTTTACCAATAAGACTTGAGACTTAGCTTAAATGGTAAATGATGCAAAGTAAAGTGAATAAATGTTAAAAATAATAATAATAACAAGATATATTAATTTATAATTTGAGAGAGTTTTTACTTGATTAATAAAATTTAAGAGTGATTATCATTGTGTTAATAACGATTTGACCAAAATTTAGCATTTAATTGTGATTTATATCTAGTAAAAAATGTATCAATTTAGTGGAAAGATAATGACAATTTAATGGTAAGGTGAGGACGACAATGTGCTGACTCCACACGAGCTAGACAGCGACAGGGATAAGCCCTCTCTGTGTCCGCTTCAAGGAAAATCACCCCACACCTCTCCTGTCACTCAATATCATCATCTCCTCATCATTATAAAAAGCCAAATAAAAAAGCATCATTCATGGAAATTGACACTTGGCTGGGTGCACCCTCCTGTCAATTTTACTGGTTTTTATCTTTCCATACAACCCGACCCGGTTTCCTATTTGACCCGTCGCACGTGTCAAGCTCGTAAGACAAAACGACTAGAGAGAATTCAGAAGAAAACTAAATTTAAAGGGACAAAAAAGGAAACTATAAGGTTAGAAGAAGAAAAGAGGAAAAAAAAATAAAAATAAAAAAAAAAACACTGTGTCAAGAACCAACGTTGGCTCTCTCTTCTGTCTGAAAAGGCCATGCAGAAGAGGAAAAAAAAGTGAAAGGAGGGTTTTGGGGAAAGGAAGAGAGGAAGAGGAACTAGAGGGGAGAAATTACCTGAGAAAGTGATGGTAATGGCTAGGTTTGTGCGTGCTGTGATGTTGTGGGTATTAATCACGAGTCCTCTCTATCTAGGGTTTCTGTGTATTGAATAAAGGAAAGTAAGTTCGTGAAAATTATTATTCAATTTTTTGCATTTTAATTTTTTTTTCATTACTTTTGTTACCATTTTAGGATTAGCGGCTTTAATTTCTTTTTCATGCATTTATTGTTATTATAATATTGGAATTGTTAAATCTTCGTTATATTTAGAGAACACTATTGTAAGTGGAAGCTTAGTTTCTGGGTTTGTGGATGTATTTTTTTTTCCTTCATGTTTGGTCTTTAGGTTTTTAATTTAGGGTTTGGTTTCTTTCTTATATGCTTATTCATCATGTTTCTATGCTTTGTTTGCATTGCCATTATCTTACGAAAGCAAAGAAGCTTCAGATTGATTTTGATTGTTTCAAGGTGAAATTTTAGAAACCTCACGTGTTTTAGGGTTTTTTTTTGTTCTTTCCAGTTTCAGGCATGTTATTCAATTACAATTTCTATTTGGGGTTTTGATTTTTATTGTTTTGTCCCTGAAATATTTTCCTTTTGTTGTTTCAGGTGGAGGCTCTTTTCATTTGGCACTGAGGATTGGAAAAATCTGGTCTTTTCTTATTATAACTTGATCAAGATGCCTTGAAGTATCTAAAAATTTTTGTACTTGGGCACATGTTTTGATCTCCTTTCACTTGTTTTGATGCATTGTTGTCACTTGCTGTATCCATTGAAATAGTCGATGCATTGGACTTATCAGCTTGGTAGAATGATAGTGTGTTATGCTATTGAATTCTAAATTTGAAAGATAGATCATTTTCCAAACCCATGTATTGCTGTTGCCTGTTGGATAGGGAATCTCTAATGGATCATTTTTTTTTTTCGTCTTTTTTGGAGGTGTGAGTTCGAAAGATAGATCATTTTCCAAACTGTCGAATGAGAATGTGTTATGATATTGATTTCTAAACCCATGTTATGATATGGTTGAATGAGAATGTGTTATGATACTGATTTCTAAATTAGAAAGATATGTCATTTTCCAAACCCATGTATTACTATTGCCTGTTGGATAGGGAATCTTTAATGGATCATTTTTTTCTCTTGTCGACTTTGGAGGTGGGAGTTTTCTTGAACTGTTATGGATTTTGAGAATTGAATAGAATGTGGTTATTACTACTATGTTGACTATTTGCAAGATATTCCGGTTAGTTTTTTCTAAGAATGTAAAATTTCATGTATGCTTGCTTTCGTCCCAGCCATTTGAGGCGCCATTTACGTAGAAATCATGATTGGAATATTTCAGTCTTTTTTTATATCAGAATCTCTAGATCAACATTACATGATAGTGTATGACATTTTTGGATTTTTTAGTGGCTTTAGGTTGTGATGTCTTTTCTTCGTGAGATCTGTTGGATGTGTCGCTGTTTCGATAGTTTTTAAATTATTGGAAGCATCTGATATGTTTTATCTTTTATGTGATCAATGTTGTTAAATGATAATGCACGCGATGTTGATTTTCTGAAGCCATGTGGAGATTTTTTTGGTAACATTTGAGTTCATCAGTAAGTGGTTATGAATGATGACTGTTTCCTTTTTTTCTTTTTTTCCCTTTTATTTTTATGCTTGCTGTGGGGTTGTAGGACAAGGAGGTTGTAATTGTTACTAATGGTGAGGAGAGAAGGGGTTTGATGCTATTAGTGACGGAAATTATATATTAAGGTTTTGTGGAGTCATGTGTCATGTTTCTTGGGATTGGTAAATGTCTCTAAATCATAAGTTTCACCTAGTTGCTACTTTCATGTGGGGATTTGATTGCCTCTACAATTCTTGCTTATTGTTTGTCATAAAGGCGCGAGAGTAATACACACTTGACGCTTTTATTATAGCCTGAAATAGTTTAAACCTTCTAATTGTTTGCAAGTGTGTTGCTACTTCTCTCACTATCGTTAAATAAAACTTTGTTCATATTACTTAGATGTCTCATATTGCTGATTATCGTTGTCAAGCATTTTTCTGTTTTATCTTTTAGAATGCAACCATCTGCAGGAACTAATGCCACCATGTAGGGACACATCTAGTTTGCTTTTTTCCTGCACTTGAATGCCTTAACATTTAGCCACAAAAGCATAGATGTATATCATTTTCAGGGTTGCATGAGGTTCCCTGGGACACTGTTTATTCATGTTGAACTTGGGCACTGGTGTATGAGTCGATGTATGGATTCTGTCATTAACTTGGTCCTTGTTGATCACTATAATCTGCAGGGTAGGATGGCAGGCATGTTTCTGTGTTTGGTTATAAAACTACCATAATAGATTTTCACAGGGACCTTTAATGAATTAAAATTTGGACCTTATAAATGAAAAGATTGAGTAATCTGATTGTGATGGCCTTCGCGAAGTTGATATTTGGATCTATTCCTTTCAAGAGAAAGATTGTAGCCCTTCACAATAAATAGCCGCGCAGTTTAGTTTGTATGGTTTGGTGCTACTTGTGGTTTTCATATCTCAGTTTCTTAGTCTGCTTCTATATTCTGGCTACTTTCAGCTTTCTGACTTAGTTTCTGAAAAGGAAATATGTATATAGTGAGATAATCTCTCTCTTACAGGAAGGTTACATGGCAAATTGTTAGTTCCATATTTTATCAGTTCATTCAGGAGCTTTTACTAATTGCATATATTTAGGGTCCCAGGTGTGCCTTAAATCTTGTGCTTAACTAATGCATTCATGCTAGAGACTCTTCCTAGAAACAATCCCTAAAACATAGGGGAGTGCTCTTGAAGACTTGGTTGTTGATATCTGTAGATGACCATGCTTTTTTATTTTTTTTGGCCCCCCCGTATTCTTGACCATTATCCCTTGGTTTCCATTGGCTTAGTAAAACTCCTGACTGTGTCATATCAATCCATAGCGGTTTGTGCATGATCTCATGGGTCAACTTTCCATTAATTCTCATCCTATTGGTGTTACATCAAGTTTGCTTGAGTTTGTGCATCTTTCATTCTATCTTTTTTCTTCTGTTGACTTGCCACTGGTTCCTCTCAAAATCTCTATTTTCCTTTTGTGCAATCATTTCTTTTTTTGCAAGCTGGCCCGGTCATCCACGGTTATTAAAGAAAAAAAAATTACTAGGATTTTGTTTATGCTACTAAGTTAAGTTTTCCTTTAAGTTGTTGGTTTGTATAATGCAACGCCATATAAGCAGGTGCACCACTGAATCCATTGTTCCCTATTTTTATAGACTGCAGATTCTTTTTCTTTTTTTCCCGTGATGTTTAGAGAGAATCTATGAAAAGAGCACCATTGAATGGAATGCCACTTGATCGCCAAGAACTTTAATTATTTTCTCCTTATAATCCAATTTAATAAAGACAATGCTTCGCAAGAGTGATAGCCTGCCATTACTGTCTGTCCGACGACTCTCTTTTCAAGGATTGTGAAAGATGATGCTCTTAATAAATACATCTGAATTATAGTGTTAAAAGGCATTCTTAAAGCATGCCTACGTTATAGGTGCAACTGCTCTCCAATCATAACGCCTAACTTACAAGACATGCGCTTTATTAAAGTGGCAATAATTTGTAACTTTACTTTTCTTTTAAACACTTTATTCCTTTGGAAATTTTTATAACTATTCTTTCGGATTTATATGATTTGTTAGATCTTTTTTATTGACTATTTACTTTAAGTTTTAGGAAATTATAAAAAAATTTTATTAATTGGATTAAATTTTTATTTTTTGATCGATATTAAATTTGATTAAATTTAAAAACATATTTATAAAAATTGATTTCAGATTCAAGGCCACATTTCATTTCATTCATGCGTGCGAGCTATAGGAGACTCAGAGGTTCCCTAATTCAGTTAGAGAGACCCTCCTCTCTTGGTGAGGTTCCTTTGTAGGGAAGAGACGTAAGAAGGGTTGGATGGCAACACCCCTAACTTTGTTTGAATATTTGGCATGAAAGGAACAACATTGCTTTTGATAATAGGGAGTTTTCAGCTCAAAGGGTGAAAGCCTTATTCCTTTGTAATTATTGGCTAATAGGCCTAGATCTTTAGTTGATTTTTTTACTTGGCTCAGATGTAACTGAGAGCTGGTAGGTTTTTCCTTGTTCGCACTTTTGTTCCCCTTGAGGGACCTCTTGTATACTCCCGTATACTTTTTGGGCTTCCCTAGGCCTTTTTTGGTGATATACAGCTTTTTACTCATCATAAAAAATAAATATAGTAGTTCTCTTTTTCCTTTTGTTGCTTTTAATCTTCTCTGAATTCTTGTAAACACATAAGTTCAATTCATATACATGAATGGAACAGCTGTGATTTACTTGGCAATTCCTGAGTCATAAAATACCATGAAATTTTATGTCAAGCTAGGCCTATTTCTTGTATTCTTTAGTTTATTAATCTCTTTACGTATGTGTCAAAACCATGGTAACAGCTTATATATATATATATATATATATATATATATATATATATATATATATATATTGATAGGCAAGTAACAGCTTCTCATATATGAGCTTGATTTACCTAAGTTTATGAAAACACTAAGCTTCCCATATAAGATACTATAAACTTTTAATTTGAGTCGAACCACTTCATTGTATTCTTGAGTTTAGTAGTCTCTCTTGGATGTTTAGTATTTCTCGGATTACAGCTCTACTTCTGTAGATCATAAATAATAACCATGCCTTCTTGTAACTCATTCTTGTATTTTGGAAATGTGTGGTTGGGGTATGTGAGGGAAGAGTTTTGTTCTTCTTTTTTCTGCATCCGCAGCCATGGTATACACTTTAGTACCTTTGTGTGCTACTTTTTGCTTCCCGACAATTGCTTCTTATTTATATATATAAAAAAGGCTTTGAATCTTTTTTCAGAGGTGTTGAGGATTTTTGGACAGTTATTTCCCATCCTAGGCCCTGAAAGTAGTTATCTATTTGGTTTGGGAGCCTGCTTCCCATGACATGGAGAAACTCAGCTTTCATGATTGTTGTAAAGGAAACTTTAGGTTATTGGTGTTGGATGGATTTTTCAATATTCAAAGGGAATCTTCTGTTCAACCTGTTGGTTGAGGAGGGATGATAGCAAATCTATATTGGCTAAGTATGCTAGGTTTTCCCAATAGAGTGGTTTATCATGGTGGGACATTGCAAGGCGAAAGGAGATCCTTCAGTAAGCATGAGCTGCGTAAGACAGGAGAGAAGTAGATGCTACAGATAATATCTTAAAGGAGTGTTGATAGGCTCAAGTACTTATAGGATTGCTCTTTGACTCTATTCACAACTGTGATGAGGTAATATAATTTGAATGAATGTTTTATTGTTCCTTGGTTGATTTAATGAACAGTTTCTATTAATTTTCTATCTGTTGCTGACAGATGTCCATGCAAGGTGTAAAGGTGCTAGTTGATGTCATATGGTAAACATTATCAGCACACCTCATAAGATAATTTCCAATTTTAAAGAATTTCCAATTTTATGAGTCTTGGGTTGTGGTTTTTCTTTTATTCTATGCTAGCTTCCTTCAGTTGGCACATACTGGAGATAAGTACAATGCAGAAGTTGTGACATTATGATGTTTTTAAGTTATGCTGATATCTCAATTCATGGCTTCTTTTCCTTGGATGTGTTGATTTTAGATACTTGATAATTTAAAACCCATGCACATTCATTGTAACATTTAAGGATGTTTTCAAGTATTTGATAATCTTCATAACCTTGAAAACACTGGTATTACTACATTGCTTTGAGTTAAGAGTTTTATATTTTTAATTGTGAAGCAATTGTAGATGGATTAAGACTAAGACTTTATTCTAATCATCACTGACTTCACAGTCTAAAAGTTCAGTTAATTTTCCCTGAATAGAAGGATCATGTGCCAGTTAGTCTTCATGAAAGTCTTGTGACTTGATATTTATTTTCACTGCCAGAATTCCAGTGAATTTAATCTGACAGTCATGATTGGATGAAAGATCGCTAATGTGTGGAACTTGGATCCTCAATTTATCTTTATCTGACTATCATTTTAAACATTGCTTATGTTGCATCTTGTTGTTTTCATCTCTTTTCCATACATTTTCTTGGTACTGCTTGGTGTTTCCTTTTTTGGGGACCAAACATGCAAATTCTTCTCTTCCATTGAATTCTTGCTTTCCTATTCTAAGCAATGATTTTGTGTTATCACTTCACTTTAGCCACAAAATAATTGTTCAAATAAGTTACACCAAATGATACGCATTTGCCAATGAGGCCTAGCTCAAGTGGTTAAAAAGCTAGGGTGGGCATAGGGAGGGGAGGGGTCTAGGGTTCGAGTCTTAGTGGAGACAAATTTGTGAAGAACATAAAACTATGAATGTAATGCAAAAGGGAATAGATGTCAAAAAAAATTATACGCATATATCTTTAGTTTGTGGTGATCAGCCACACTGGAGCTGGGTCCACCCAGGCTGCTAGAAGCAGCAGTGTTGTTGTTCTTAGTCGGGGATTGAAATCCAAAGAGCAACATTGATTCAATACTTAGCAATTTACTTGCAAGTTTTGTCTTAAGATTTTTCTTGTTCATTGTCTACCTAGCATTGTTCTCTATGAATTGATTCTGTAATGTCAATGCTATGAAGAACTGGAGTTGCTTGTTGGTCCACATTGATTCCCTCTAAGAGGACTGCATGAATTCTGGCTAAACTCTTGCCACTGTACTTGTAACTTCTTGCTGAAGGTTCTGTTTGTTGTGAATTTTTTTCCTTTTGGTCATCACTTAACATCTATTTATATCTTTTACCTTGCTTAAATTGCACTAATTCCATTACTCATGTTTTATGTATGTTGCCTGTGTAAATGTATTCAGTGAGCAAGAGATCATTGATGCATTTATGTCATTTATCCAAGATTCTAGACTATATATTCTTGGATTATGAACTTGAGCTTTTTGGAGATTTGGGCTGTAGTTGAGATCAAAGCTTGCCATAGTTGTTGTACTTGAATTTATGTTGTTTGCGAATATAGAAATACACAAAACAAGAGTTTCTGAACAGTGGAAGAATAGAAACTTTATTTGATGTCAGGATTCACAAACAGTGGAGGTATAAATAGATAAATTATCTACATGTAAAATCCAAAACAAAGTATCACTTATGGCACATTTTTCTAACTCAGTTGTAACCTGTACTTGTTTAGTCTCTATCAATTTGAAGTCTAATATTCTCCATATTCTTGCATTGTTCACACGCTTCCTTTTTCCTTTTTGTGGCTTCCCTTTTCAGGACATTTAGTAAATAGATGTGTGTTGGTTCTCTGTTCTGTAATTTTTTCTGTTTGCTTATTCTGCTGAGCAATTAATATTGAATCGAAGTAGGGGAGTCTCTCGAGTGGATATACACTAGACATGATATTCTCGTGAAACATAGCATGACCATCTGTACACTCCTATATGTCCTCTATGTGTGCATGATTCCAGGATGCTTCCTAAGCATTTAATATTGCTTATAAGTCATTTGAGCATGCGAGTTTGCTTGTAGTCATGATTGTCAAGTCTGCCTTATACATACAATTTTTGTCATTTTGGCATGATATGTTCTTTCAAGTTTGAATCAGTAAACCTTGTAAGAACAAAATGAACTATTGATTTCCTATATATGTTTTGTTGTCAAAATTTTGAGCCTGTTCATATTGATAAGTGATTTGACTCTGAAAATGGAACTGGTGTACATTTACTAATTAATTCCCTTATCCAGTGAATGAGTTTTATTTAACATTTTATGTCAAATATTGAGATGGCTGCGAAACAGTTTTGAACAAGCTCCTGTGAATAGGACAGTAAAGGTACTGGGTCTATCACAAGGCCCATGAAACAACATCCAATATAAAAAGTCAAATCTCTTACAAATTCTTAGTACCAACTTAAATCAGAGATGCATCAAGAACACTCCTGTCACAACATACTCCAAAAAGAGGCTTGCACTAGACTCTTTTCTAAACCTGTTCTCTGGGATGTAGGACTCTCTACTTTCAAGACACAAAAATAGCCTTCACCCCACTCCATTTTTAAGTTCCACGCTCAGATCCTTGTTTAATGATTAATATGTGATGGAATAATGATGCGGGGGATGGCTTGCTATATGTAGTAGGTTGTGAATGTACATCTGAACAAATGTTGCCAATGTCTAAACTAACATTCAATGATTGTGTTCCTTTTCTGATCTTCATGTGAATTGCATTTGTTGCCATGACTCATTTATTTTTCATTTAGGATTTTACAAGATTTTTTTTTGGGTAGGCAAAGACCAATTATATTAAAAAGCCCCCAACAGAGGGAATAGATGGTGTAAGGTGCCAATAGGCCAAACACGGCTGAGAACTATGGAAAATACACTCACACATTGCTTAGATTCACAATCAATAAAATCAATCATGCACTCAACAAGAGACCGAATTACCCTCATTTATTTCTTATATTTTTGTACAATCTGCATCATGTGAATATTTTATGAAGATTAAGTTAATTAAATTGTTTGATAGACATGATGCCCAGAGGATTTTTAGATGCCTTTATGTAATGCTTGCATTTTCGAATCTGTTTATTGCATCTGTATTTATTTTAGTTGATGTTTTAATCCCTGGTGACTAGATTGTGTGAGATGTAAAAATGTAAATTTGCATAAATGTTTATCATATTGAAGTACAAATGCTGTATTAAGCTCCTCAAATGACTATCTTTCCTTTTTGGCTTTTTTAAAATCACTCAATTATAGGCGCTTTTATATTAATGTTCTGCAGGGTACTTCAGTAATATAAATCTGATGCAGCTAAGATGGATGAGAAAGTATTTATTTGTCGAAGAACTTCTTTCAAACTCTGGAAGAACTTGACAAATGTCTGAAGCACTATGACGCTTGGAGGACTTCTTTACCCTGACTGAAATGAAAGATGGGCTTACTGCCCCTGCCCGAGTTGAGGAGTTGGTTACAGTGATGCAGAAGGAGAAAGATTGTGTTGTAAAGAATGTTGGTGACGCTACCAGACAGTGGTCTACAGTTGCAAGCACTATAGCAGCCACAGAGAACAAAGATTGTCTTGATCTTTTTATTCAGTTAGACGGACTCTTGTTTATAAATAGGTGGCTCAAGGATGCTCAAAAATTTGGTAATGACCCAAGTGACAGCTTTGTGGAAGAGTCAATCACTGCTCTATTAAGGGCACTTGGAAAAGCTTAATATAGACAATGAGTAGTTAACTTCTTCTGAATCTGGGCTACTGTGAAGGGATCTTCTTGCGCATGATAGCTCTAGGATTCAGGATAGGGCTAGAGCTTTGTTTGATAGTTGGAAACAGGGCAATGACGGTGATGTAGTTCACCAGGATGCCGAGAAGGTTGGGGCACTTTGTGACGATGGGATCATAGTCAGCGCAAAGCCCACTTGTGAAAGTGGATTGCCAGAATGTTCTGCCATGGATATTTCTCTTTCCAAAGAAATTGCTAATGTAGAAACTCATGCAGCTGATGCTGCTAGGGATGAAATCTTGCAGTCAACCTCAGATGGTGTTGAACGAGATCGGATTTGAGACTGTAGATTCAAACATCTAACAATCAGGTTAACTCTGACATAACTTTAGACCATGCAGACATGGAGGATGAATCTGCAGACCCTCCTCCCCACTCCGACATGTTAAACCTTGTTCAAGAAAACAACCTTCCTATCAAGGAAGAGTCCCCATTAACAGAAGGAACCACCATTATCAAGGCTTGTTCATCAATTCCAGCAGAAGGAAAGGCTGAAGGGAACCTGCAAAAGTCCCCAAGGTGAAAGAGTTTACTGATGATGTGAAGCAGATGCATGAAATGAATAGTTCCCCAGACCATTTGGATAAGGAATTTTCTCCAACCTCTACCACTCTGGAGCCCAGAGCAGTTTCTTCAAGTGGGGCCTCTGCACCTGCTGGGAAACCCATGATGGAACCTGCTTCACAAAATGTTATTGATGCAAAATCCGGTGACTTCTCCGAAAAATCTAGAACCCTTGGGTCTGAACCTGAGAGTGGAAAGGATGACTTTGGTGCTCTAAGTCACTACAAAAGCACATTCGCCCGCAAGGCTACAGGTGAAGGTGGTGAAAGTTGTTCTAATGAACACAGGATGGCAAAGGATGGTAATATTGGGGAAATTTGAGGATCCTTAGAGACTTCTTTTTCTCTAGGATGGAGGACATTGGAGCAATCTAATGAAGAAACAGGAGCATGCTAGTGATGGATGAAAATGTGGCAGGTGCTTCTGATTTCTCAAGATTAGCAATTGAGAGTAAAGGGTCTGATATGAATGACAAGAAATCTGATATTGAACTCGAGTATGGCATGGTAGATCCTTTAGAACTTGCTCGAAGAGTTGCAAAAGAAGTGGAGAGACAAGTGGGGGATTGCAGAGAGCCATTCTGCAGCTCATCTTCAGAGAAAATCTCAGACGGTGGAATCAGGTTGCCAGATAGTCCAGACTCCATAAATGGAAAGCAACACCAACCCATGGATGGCCCACCATTGGAGGTGCCAGGTGGACAAATTACCCCTGTCGAGGCATTCCTGGTGAGAGCATCAAACTGCAAAACCTAGATGCGGAACCACAGAAAATTGCTTACCTGACGTTGAATCCTCTCTGGTGACAGAATCGATGCAAGGACAAGAAGTTAACACAGAGAAAGGTGTGTGTGATTGGATTGAATCATCGGATTCATGAATCAAGAAATCTTCCTGAGGATATGGACTGCCCTGTAAATCCCATCTCAACCCCTGTTGCTGTGTCCGCCTCATATGACACAGCGGCTCCTGGTTTGCCTGTATCCCCTCTGCAGTTTGAGGGGACTCGTGGATGGAAAGGCTCTGCTGCAACAAGTGCTTTCGCCAGCATCTCCTCGCAGAGCACCCGTTGGATTCTGGTAAAACTGTCTTAATTGGGGAAACTCCAACAGTTCAAAGCAGAAGCAGCTGTTTGATTTGATCCAAATGTGGTTGAGGGTGAGACGACGCGCATCTGATGTTTCCAGCATCATCTGGTTTCATCAGGGGACCTTCAGTGGAAGTAAGTCCTAAGAGATCAGATAGGCTCAACTGGGACTTAAAACCGAGTCAGCAATGAGGTGGTGGATGCTCTACCAGCAGACTGGAAGATAGAAGGATTAAATGTTCACTACACCGGAATGGCCACCGTATTCATCTCCTTCCGCCTTCTCATCATCATCATCAATGCAGCCTCCATGAGGAACATTGATTTGAATGATAGACCATTCTTTCTCAGAACAATTCTTCAGATCTTCATAGCCAAACAAGATGAACCTGTAATTTCTATTTTAGAGCTAGAGTGGGGGTCAATAGGAAAACTGTTAACCCTCATCAAACACCACTATTCCAGCCCAATGAAAGGCTCTAATGACTGCAGATGCTATAACTCTGTGTTAGAACAGGTGGTGGTATTTTTGGTTTGGGACCGCAGGGCGGCGTCGTATCTACATTCTCATCATGTTCTAGGAGGATACAATGGTCTTGCAACAGCAAACAGGGGGCCAATCATTTTCTCACCCATGCATGTACCTGCTGGTGGTGATCTGTACCAGGGATTCCAGAGGAGCTCCTGTTATTCCCTTGTCTATGGGCTCTGCTCCACCATCAACGGCGGTTAACCCTAACCCTAACCCTAACCCTTCCTACTCTCAGCCACCCTTCCTCGTGACCATGGGTGGTGCACCGTCAGGTATGAACGGGGCTGGGGGGTTCTCACGGCATAGTTTTGATCTGAATTCAGGATTCATTGTTGATGGAGGGAACAGAGACACAGGGGGGTTGGTGTCAAGGCAGCTCTTCATTCCCGGTCAGAGCGAGCAATTGAGGGGCAATTTACAACCTTCCTGGCAGGAGTGCGAAGGAGCCCTTTGACAGTGGGTGGGAATCATCTCACCCGCTTTAACCATAAACATCATCATCAACCACCATGGAAATAGGAAAGCCATTCTTTTCAGGGGGTGGGCTTCTGGATCTGCTTTAGAAAATGCACTAGAAGGAAAACATTGGATGGCTTACATCATAGCTAAAGATGATGATGATGATGATCCAGAAGACTAGGTAAGCCAGTTGGGGTTTTTTTTTTTTTTTTTTTTTTTTTAGTGGGAAGAGGGATTAGTAGAACTTAATAAAACTGGGGGAAGGAATTTTATGGATGTAATCTAATCTATGAGATCTATTGTGAAGAAGAAGAAAGAAGGAAGAAGAATTAGGTTTATTGTTTTCATTTTGGTTTTATTTATTTTCGTTTTCTATGCTCTTATAGGCGCCATTGTAACCACAGAAAGCTTGGTACATGTAGTTGTACTCTCTCCCATATATATCAAAGAAATTTAAATGGTCTCTCTCCTTAACATTGCTTTTCTCTACTGCTTAATATTGTTTTATCTCTATCTCTATCTTGGTATAGAAATCTTCAACAGTGGAAAGGAGTTGACAATTACTCTATCTTGGTGTAGAGACACGACGACGGTTGGATTGTTTTTTCTGCCTTCGTAATTTGCTCAAAGGTTCAGCCATGTCTGACTTGAAGTAAGGGTGGGTGTAATTGATTCTAGTCCATACAGAGCCAAGTTGAAATCGATTGAGCTTTTTTTAAGATGTCCAAAACTAGATTTGAAAAATAGTCGAGCCATTTGAATTCGATTCGATAAAGCTTGAATCAATTTAAAAATTAAGAAATATTTATACTTGAAATTGACCGAGTTTGATTAAGGTTACAAGCAACTCGAGTCGTACGATTGTGATGCTCGTATTTGACTTGACAAGTTGCTCAAGTTCGAGTTCGATTCAATTAATTCCGAGTCAAATTTAGTCTGAGTAACCTGATTCGTGTTCACCCCTACCTTGAAGTGGTGTATGAAGGGAAAACATGGTAGAAAATTGGTTAAAACATATTAAAATTTTCAATTTTATTTCCCTCACTTCTCTGTTGTATCTAAAAATTTATGTATTTGGAAATACATTAATTATAAATAAATTTATTGTATTCTGTTTTATTTCGTGATTTGTATACTAATTAATAATTAAGATCAGATATTTTTCTGTTTGTAGTTTTTTCCTATCCACTGGCCTGTGATCATTTATTTCAATAGATGCATCATAAGTTAATAAATAGGGTGTTGCTACATGACACCACTGGTGTCAAAAAAAAGTCACCATAATTTTACAAAGGTTGTTATTTTTGTCATTTATTACAAGGAATTTTTGTCATTTATTACAAAGAAGGGAAAAAAGTGGGTAGTAAATATTTATATCATTTAACTTTTATATTTTTCAAGTTTACCCTTAATAACTTTCTATTTTTGGACATTGTGTCTAAAACCATGGTATCACCAAGCATTTTCCTATTAAATATTATTGATAGTAAAACATTATCAAATCATTAGCAGTTAATTTGATTTTCTCAATCTTATGGTATCTAATTCTCTTAGTAATTTCCTTATCAATAAACTATTACCATCAACTGTCACATTTTTATGTCAATCGCCACGTTTTTTTAGCAACCAATGCATGCCCTAATCACCTAATCTAAGTAATAGAATGAAAACACTTTAGATATAATGTAGTAAACTATCTTCTTTGGGTCTCGAATCCGAGACCCCTCGCTTTTCTGTGCCCTACCTTTTTAAAGCTTTGAACGTTCTATTGTGTAAGTTAGGTATGATGGGAAATTTTATTAATTCTTATTAACATGAAAAAATCAATTTTTAAAGACTTTGAACTTCAAATACATGATGAGGATTATGCATTGAGTTTGACCACTCAAAATCACATAAATGTATGTATCAATGCTATTACTTTTATTTCTATGAAAGCATTTTCAAAATTTTAAATAGGTTATGATGAAAAAATTGAGGTGTAATAAATTCATTAAATAGTTATCCAAAGAGATGGTGAATAAATTTATTGATAATTTGAACTTAAGTTAACTTGAGGGAAAAAAAAGGGATTAAATACGTATTTTGAATGATAAACTTGAATTAGTAATCAATTTAAAATTATATACGTATTTTCAATATTCATCTTAAAGTATTAAACTTCTAGATGCAGCAAAAATGATCACCAGAATTATAATAAATTCATCAAATCATTGATATTCAATGCCATTAATTACCTGAATAGTAAATAAATTTTAAAGAATGAATAATTTGCAATCATAATTTTGTCAATCCACGATATGAGAATCCTTATAGAATTTTGATAAGCCAAAATTATCATTGTGATAAAATTTATCGAATTTGCTCTTAATTAAAAGTATATATATATATATATAGTATATATATATATATATATATATATATATATATATATATATATATATATATATATATATTCTTATTTGAACAATAAATTTATGGCGTTTATGGCGTAGTATGAATGCATCAAATGGAAAATAAATAATATTACACCCATAAAATATGTTCAATTCAAAATGAAGTCAATTTGGAAATATAAATATATCAATATATAGTGGTAAAAAAATAAGGCATTAGAATGGGGTTTGGACAGTTAAAAGTAAATAATTCGTTCCTCGTAGATGTATGACAAATTGTGCATTTTCATTATTATATTGGCACAACTATGATTTAAAGCTGATTAGAAATGATAATGAATATAAAATCCAATAAAAGAGACAAAATTTAGCCTTCCAAACGTTTAACAAACTTTTTAAAATTTAATTACAGCTATTAATTATCGAATGATATCAACTTTATTTGTAATTAAATGGTAAAATAAATTAGCCTCATCATAAATGTGTTCTGGTAATCAATTCTCAGAAATAAACTAGTACATAAAATATGATATAGATACTGTTAAATATTTCCAAAATTCACTGATAATATGAAGAGATTACATTCAGAGCCACAAAATTATGGAATTGAGTCTGACTGACAATAACCCAAATGTTTGAACTCAAAACATTTGATGAGGGCCCCAAAAAACAAGATCAAAATTGAACCTACACATCATAAGGGAACCCAACTCACACTATCAGGTTTGCTACATTTGACCAAACAAGAATTTCAGGCTCATAAGAATGTGATGTGTAAAAGCTGCTGAACAAGGCAGAAATTGTCCACCAAATCTTCCATAAAATCCATGCCCCTTGACAGTATAATTTACAGCATCCTAAGGACTACAGTTGATACAGTTATTTCCGCCATATCTGCAAAACAAAATATGAAAAGTGAGGCGGTCAGTTTCAGTCTTGAACGAGAAATTATCATTCTTAGACATGTCGGCTAAACTATTTCGGCTTCAATCTTTTTTTTTTTTCCCTATAGAAAATCCTTCTTTTGTAATACTTTGCAGCTGATGAGTTATTTGGACATTGAACATTATCACTCAGAGCTAATAGCAGTAGTAGCTGATAAAACCTAAAAGGGTAACAATAATGCAGGAGCATTTCACCAAACAGTAAGAAGAAACGCCATTATAAGCAGATTTGCGCGGTACTGGATACAATATGCAAGGGTCATGGATACAGGCAATAAGCAAAGGACCAAACAGCCATTAGTAAATTATCAAAAAGGATAATAGGAGAGGCCTTAAGTTTTGTGAAAAGAAAGGAACATGCATCTTCCTTTGTTTAATAATCAAAATCCACTTTGAAAATCTTCTTGCAGGATCACAATAGTGACCTGTTATTCTTTATCAACTTATCTATTTGATAAAATATATAATTAGAAAATAAATAAATAAATAAATAAGAATTCCGTAGATTGATTGTAATGGAACCAATATAAAATCTCCTCTTGATAGGCAAAAGAAATATTTTAAAACCTAGTTCTCTAACTCCCTTCCTTTAACTGACATGCATCCAAGATCTTGATATTGATATTTGAAGATAACCCACATGCAAAGCACAATTAGAACAACAGAAAAGAGCTAGAAATTTATTCATACCGTGACTTGCTTTTAAATGAACTCTTGGGCTTTTTCTTTCCAGCACCATGAATGCTTCTTTCGCTTTCTCTGCCTGTTATCACTGGAATTGTGCTCTTTATGATTCTTCCGTCTCTTGATTGATTTTTGGGAAGGCCGTTCTGGTTTTTTATTAGCCTTCCTCACAATCTTTCCAGCATCTTGTGCCTTCTTTACAGCCTTTGCTGCTTTTGCCCGTTTATAACCTATGTCTACCAGTGAGATTCCAGCCTTTTCTTTTTTATTTCCCCTGCTCCCCTGGAATGAAATATAAAGTATTGAATACTATGAATCACAAGGAAACCAATATTACAAAAACCTACAGCTAGAAAATAAAATGAGAAATCACTTGAAACCAATGACCATAGGAATATGCATCAATAGACAAGGTCAGAGAAAAGCGGGTGCGAGGCACAAAAGTATTTGCCAAGGTGGCGTATGGACAAGATGCATGATCTAAAATTAAAATCTAAGGTAGAAGACCCTGACTTCGATATCTAATCACATGCATCCTGACTTCGATATCTAATCACATGCATCCTGAAACTCTACAGATAAAAAAGGTAGACTACAATTTGAATATCACAGCAATGATAAACATCTACCTAGAGGTCAATCAAATTGTAATAATTATCAATAAATTTTTGATCCGTAAAATTGTACAATAGCTATTTCAATAATCAATATGCCACAACAGAAGCACTACATAATACAATAGGTAGGATTACCCAACATGGCTAAAAATTAGCTCTATTAGTCCATGAAGGTCCAACCGAGAGCACTCAATATGCCACAGTAAACTAAATTCATATAAGATGATGTAAAACCCCAAAGAATTAAGAGGAATACTTTTTCTAAATTTTCATTTTGATTTTCATCCTCCAATCTCTCTCGAGCTGCTTCAAGTTTTCGGCGCTTCTTCCGTGGCAAATTTTTCTGCACAGTAAAAATCAGGCAAAAATAAAATCATATTAAAAGCACTTGAACCCAAAGGTTTCATCCCATAATATGACTATGATGTAGGATAATAAATACCTCTGCTCTCGCTTCTTTCCTTCATTTTGAGGTTTTCAGCTTGTTGAGCACTGATTACATTATTCTCAGAGCCTTTTTCCTTTTCTAGAGAATCCTGTCATGAGTTAAAGCAGATACCAGTCAGTTGCTAATTGAAATACTATCACTCTTTTCCTCCAAACAAAGAAAAAAACACAGTTTGAAGTAGTATCATAATGCAGATTTCTTGAAGATAATACTTTAGGATTTGGTAGTAAAAATTATAAATTTAAAAAATAAAAATGAAATGGTTGCATAGTAATCACTAAGAGAAACAGTGTTTAGAAAAATGAAAATAAAAACCTTTCAAATTTCAACAAATGAAGTAACACTGTTTTTGTTGAGAACAATTTTGAAATATGCAAAATGAAAAGAAAATCGGACAGTAGCTTTTAAAAGTGAAAGTATCAAATCTTCATTAAGAATAACATGGAATGGTTCGGTTAACAAAAGAAAGGCTCTTTTATTATGAAGGCCCAACAACATATGAGAAATGTTGTGATAAAATTATTATAATTGAAAAAACAGACTAAATAAATATCCAATAGACCTTTCTGTATGCTAATTGCATGGTTTAAATAACAGATGAAAATGTATAGCCCTAATTTCATACCAAAGGGGCTGGAAAACAATAAGCTGTTAGCTGTAGATCCTGAGGATATAATAGATTCCAACCCATGCATATGAAAGATCCCATGCATCCATAGAAAGGGGAAGTTTGTCCTTTATTCCTTGCAGTGACAAGAATTGCTCTATCAAAAGGATAAGAGGTTGGCAACAAGAGGAAGAAAAGAGAGAGAGTATGATGATCAGCCTATGGCTGCAGCAACTACTAACATGATCAGCAAAAAGGAGGCTTTGGAAGGCCTCATCTTAGCTAGAATTGCCTTGTAAGGAAGCAGGGAGACCTTGGAGAAGAGGAGTTGAGAATGCTTAGCATAGGAGTCCTAGGGGAAAAAAAAATTGACCATAGATATAAAAAGAACAAGAGCCTATTTGGTTAGAGTTTTCAAATTTTGTTTTTTGTTCTGAAAAAGAGCCTGTTTGGTTACAGTTTTCAAATTTTGTTTTTTGTTCTGAAAAAGAGCCTGTTTGGTAACCATTTTTTGGTCATGAAAAACATGGAGAATACAAAAAATACAAAATTCAGAGAACACCATTTTTGTGTTCTCCATGTTTTCAAAATTTGTTCTTAGGAATAGTTTTCAAAAACAAGAACCAAACAGGCTACAAAAAGACTTGTTGCTTCTCCTTCTTTCTCTAGAATATTGCTATAAATTTTTTTTTTTGATAAGTAAACTGGACAATATATTAACAAAACAGGGTCAAGCCCTAGAATATACAAGTTGTATACAGGAAGAAACAGAAAAGGAAGAAACATAACCTACCACCCAAGGAGTATGGCTAGGAGTACTAAGGGAGGTTATAAAGGAGTTTTTCAACCTTTCTTGGGAAAAAATAACATTATCAAAAACCACCATGCTTCTTTCCTTCCAAATTGCCCAACATAGACTAGAGAGAGCTGCCTGCCACAAATTTTTTGCTTTCTTCCTTATAGGAAAGGTTGTCCATCCCACCATTAAGTCTTTAACCAGGAATGGGCATACCCAATCCATTCTTGGCAAAGAAATAAATAAGGGCAGCCCAAAAACCCCAAACTGAGGGGCAGTGAAGCAGAAGGTGGTCTATGTTTTCCTCATCCCCTTTACAAAGAGGGCATCTACTTGCAAGCCAGCCCTTTTTCTTCATCTGAACCATAGTCAACACATAGATTATAGACAATGGGTATCCACCCTTTAACGTAAAACCCTCTTGGGTCACATTCATAACATGCCTTGTACTCAACAAAATAACAACAATAAAAACAAAAATAAAAATAAAATTCAATTTAAAAATGGCATTATACCACATAATATCACATAAATAAAACAAATTATTTTCCTTAAACCAAAAGTTGAGCATCACACACACACACACACACACACACACACACATATATATATGTGTGTGTGTGTGTGTATTTTGATCAGTAAAAAGCAATATATTGATAAAAAAGGATCTAAGAGGTTCCAAGGAGTACACTGAAGGTGTACAAGAGGGAACCAGAAGGGGAAACAAACAAAAAAAAACAGAAGCAAGCAAAAGCTGCAGAAAACCCTACAGGCCCAAAAAACAAGCCACAAGAACCCTACCTACTCCCCCGGCCCAGTGTGTGTATTAATATATATATATATATATATATATATATATATATATATATATATATATATGTATGTATGTATATATATATATATGTATGTATGTATATGTATATATAGAAAGATAAATCTAGAAGAAATCTTCTTTTTCCCGTAACTCTGATGGGTAAAAACAAATGCATTATTAATTTTGTGATTTTATTGCTTCCCTTAAGCCTCCGGCCTTATACTTGGTGAATTGCTCTACTTGGTTGAGTGACCAGAAAAGGATAAACAAAAAACAAACAAACTTGCCTCAACTGCAACCAAGCCAAACAATAAAATCAAATAAGGACATAAAAATAAATTCTAACACCACCCTGACCCAACCCAAGAACAAGTACATAAAGATGGTAGAATAGCTTGGTCTGCTAATTTGGAATCATCAAAGGTCCTCTAATTTCTGCCCTCTCATAGTATTTTTAAAATAAACACAAATGGGTGCCTCATACCACCTTCCTTTTTTACCGACAAAAGCACATGCTCTAAGGTCATTCTTGACTGAAGATGGCATCACCTACCACATACCAACACAGACAAAAAAAAGCTGCCACAGCATGGTTCCTTAGGATAGCCAAGGGGATATAATTTGTTGATTCCTCCTGTCCGCTACACAAACACATCTTCATTGTAAACATACCTACCCCTCCTTTTTAGGTGGTTCAAAGTTAGAATTCTTCCCCATACAGCTTCCCAAGCAAAAAAATTCCTCAAGAACCAAAGGGGTCCCACACAATACCTGAAAGGAACACCTTCAAATTGAAAATTGCTAGGGAGGAGTAATGATTCAACTTCTTTTTTTTTTTCTGATCGGTAAAAAGCAATATATTGACCAAAAAAAGAGCAAAGAGGCTCCCGAAGAGTACACTAGAGCTATACAAAAAGGAAACCCAACAAAAAAAAAAACCCTCTAACTCACCTATACCCCAACCATGTCAAAAAATCCACCAAAGAATCAGTGTTATCAACACTATACAAATTTGCCCAATACCACAAGGTACATTAAAATGTAACTTTCATTCTATGGCGTTTACATCCTCAAAAGCCGCCAATTTCTTACTTGCCATACAGTCCAAAATAAGCAAAGAGGGGTTGCCATCCAAATTCTCTTGCGTTTTCTGCCGACATTAGCGCTTTGCCAAACAAGGAGGGTTTGGCGGACCGTTCGGGGGAAGACCCAACTTGAGCCAACAATGGCTAGAAAAAGCTCCCATAGCATCTTAGCTCTTGGGCAATGGATCAGTAAATGGTCAATTGATTCATCTTCCTCTTCGCAAAGAAAGCACCTATTTACGAGTTACCCCTCTTAAGCAAGGCGGTCAAGAGTAAGCACCTTACAGGATAGTTCCCATGCACAAAAGCTATCTTGGGGAGACGATAGAGTTCCGGATGGGCGGGAAGGGCGATGGGGGAATGTACCCCGACTTTCTATACATGAGTCTAGCTGAAAAACGGCAACCTTAGCACCCTTCGTCAGCAATTGATCCTCTTGGTAAGACCTGATTTTTCTTCTATGGAGAAATTGAAGGAGACTTTCCACCTCCTTCATCTCCCAGTCATTAAAATCTCTAACAAAAACTAGGGACTGACCCCTCCACCCTTGAAAAATCCCAAACGTCTGCTACCATAGCCTCTTTATGAGCTACCATGTTAAACGGATTGGGAAAAGCATTGCTCAGAGCTACCTTCCCACACCAAATATCTTTTCAAAACTGCAATCTCTAGTCGTCTCCTAAGGAAAAGACAACATTTTGGGATAAGGTATGCCAGTCTTTTCTAATGTCTTTCCAAAGACCAATGCCATAACCACCCCTTATGTCACCTGTGTTCCACCCCCCTACCAATTCTCCGTATTTCCTGCTGATCACCCTTCTCCAAAGAGGTTCCCTCTCATTAGCAAACTGCCAGGTCCACTTGCAAAGCAAAGCTTTATTCAACTTAGAAAGGCTTCTCACCCTTAAACCTCCTGACACTCTTCCCAGCAACGGTGTATTCGATTGACAAGATGGCTTTCGCTCTAAATTTCCGCCATCTTGAAATCTCCTAGATCTTTTCGATCTAGCACATACAAATTTGGTATCCGAGAAGCGGGGAGAGCGAATAAATGGGGAAGTGGACAAAGTGCTGCAGATCAACATAAGTCTCACGCCTTAGAGATGTATTGTCTCTTCGAAGCAACCTCTTTCTAAATCTTTCATCGATAGAGGTCAGCCCTACCGACTTGTGAGAGGCCCAGTGAAAGGACCCGAGTGTGGTGGGTGAAAGGCAACGCCACACCCAGAGTTCAGGCGTCTGCATTGCTAACCTTGCCCCTTTGGGATAATCTCGCTCTTGCTTTCGGTTAATTCTTAGCCAAAGGCTGAACCACGGTAAGGTCTGCTTTAGATACATCAATTGCTCACGGATTTGCATCACGAACCGGAAACCAGTGTCATCCGCGTACAAAGATGGGAGATGGCAGGCCCTCCACCCACACCCACCATTGCGGCAGTATAAAATTGCCTTCCCACATCCGGCTTTAGCGGCCAACCCAGAGTTTCCATTTCAATCACAAAGACATGGGGAAGGGTTTCCCCACGTCTGAAACCTCTAAAACTCACAGGAAGAAGCCCGGTGGGACAGCCATTGAAAAGAACTGAGAAAGTGGTTGTGGATATGCACCACTTAATCCAACAAATCCATTTTCTGCCGAAGCCCACTTTCTCCAAAATCTGGAACAAGAAGTCCCAACTTATGTGGTCATAAACCTTTTCTATGTCCAATTAACAAAGCAGCCTCTTTCTCTTTTCTTGTCAAGTGGAGTCATTTGCGCCGTTAATTTATTAAAAGCGCATCGAGGATCACGTCTTCCTTGTGAGGCATTACGAGATTGGGAGATGATCATCGTGACCCTTTGGTCTGACCAAAACTTTGAAGATCTTGTAAAGACCTCCCACTAAACTGATGGGTCTTAAGAAGTCTTCAACATTACATTTCTTGGGAATCGGAACTAAGAAAGCAGCATTAAGACTTTTAACGAATCTGTTGTGTTTTCGTAAAATTCCTTAAAGAAACCTAGGACTTCATCCTTCACAAAGTCCCAACTAAAGGACCAAAAGGAACCCATCCAGGCTGGAGCTTTCTCCCGGTAAGCCCAGAGATCGCTGCCAAGATTTCCTCCTTCGTGAACATTTTTTCAAGCTTAGCAGCTTGAAGGAAGATCATGGAGAGGCGAGCGTCGACTGTTCGGAGCAGATAGGAGGTTTTGGAACGCATCTACCAAGCCTTCTTTGATCTTTGTATCCTGAGCTAATCTTCTGCCATTAATACTGATATTTAACTATAAACATGCATCCCTAACACCCACCAAGCTATGGCATTCTCAACACTTGCCCTTACTTCTTGAAAAAAGCTTCCACCTATCCCATTTCTTCATCAATACGTAGTCTTGTGGACACAAGATTCCAACAACCCACTTCCTCAAACTGCTCCCACATTTTCTCTACCTAAGCATATTTAGCAAAGGGGCTATTGGCAAAGATCCAACCATCTCCTCCACACACCCCCACCTCACACACAAAAAAAAAAAAAAGCTCTTTCCTACGATGCAACCCTTTCATTAAACTCCTTTACTTGCCTCTGATAACTTTCCAAAAAACCTACTCCATAACCTTCTCTTAAAGCTCTAGAATACCCACTCTCCATACTCCCTACAATCACTTGTTTGTTTAAAGACATTATTCTTAAGTGAATCCCCAATGCCATCAAACCTCATCGAAATTTCCTAACCCTAATTACCATCAACTGGCTTATACCATCCGCCACCATTTCCTACCCTAAATTTAAACATTTTGTTAAACTCCTTCCACCTGCTTCTGATAACTTTCCAAAGACCCACTCCATAATATTTCCTTTTCTGATAGATAAAAAGGAAACGCCATTAATAAACAGCAAGGCTAAAAGAGGCATGAAGACATATACAAAGGGTGCAGGGCAGCCTTTACAAAAGAGCAAAGAAAACAAAAAAAATTAAAAAAAACTCACCAGCCCCTAAAACTAATCTCTAGTAAACAGCACCAGATAACTTACAAAAAAAGAATCAGAGTTTACACACATGCTAGCCCAAGAGCAAAGAGAGTAAACAAAAGAATTTTTCATCCTATGGAAGGAGAAATCTTCATTGTCAAAAACTATACAATTTATTTCCTTCCAAATTGCCTAGAAGAGGTAAAGTGGAGTAGCCAACTAAATCTTTGTTCCATTCTTTCTTACTTAAACATTTTTTTGAGCTGAAAAGCAAATCTCTAATGCAATACGGAGATGCCCAAAAGCGACCCACCCCATAGATCCTCTCTTGCAGCCTTGGTGAACCAGCCTCCCTCCTCAATCCCATATTTGAGGGTGATTAAGGCCTTCCATAAGGTATCAGATTCAACTACAAATCTCCAGCACCACTTGCACAATTGTGCCTTGTTGAAGGTAGCGAGACTTCAGACCCCTAAACCCCCTTTTCCTCTATTCAAACTAATCTTCCAATTTACATTGAGGATTTTCTTCTCCAAACCATCCCCGCCCCATAAAATTCCGTTTGGATTATAACCAATCTCAAATTTACAGCTCTCTGAATTCTGAACAAAGACATGAGATAGATGGGCATGTTGGAAAGTGTGCTTTGGATAAGTTGATCCTTTCTCAACTTTGGATATAAATTGTCCTTTTAAAAGGCTAATCCTTTTGAAATTTCTCACTCAGAATCCTAGATTTAGATTTAGAGTGCCCTGCCTAGGGGGCAAACCTAAATAGGACATCAGGGGGTGAGACTATATCACAACCAAGCTCCATAACCAACCTGGCAAGGTCCTCCACTCTTCTCACTGGTAAAATGGTGCTCTTCTCAATCCTGACAAGGCTTCAAACCAAATCAAAACCCAACTTAAATAAATCATTTGGTCTCGGGAATCCTCACAGAAAGCACATGTATCATCCGCAAACAACAAGTATGTGATCTACGCCTCATCACCAATCCTACCTACCATAGCGGGCAAGAGACCAGCATGTCCCCCTCCCCCTGCAGGGGCCTTGTTTATTAACAGCGAGAAAACCTTGTCCCCTTGTCTTAAACCTTTAAACCTTTAGAGCAATGAAAGAAACCACTAGGACTTCCATTGATTAGGACAAAGGAGGTTGTGGATATACACCATTTTATCCACTCGATTCATTTCTCCCCAAACCCCATTTTTCCCATTTCCTTCAAACCACTCCATAACATTTCCTTGAAGCCCTAGAACACCAACCAACCCTCTTACTCCCTACAATCACTTGTTTCCAAAAGACCTAAATGCTTCTAAGTGACTCCCTAACGCCATTTTCCAATAAAAGTACTATTCAAAGAAGATAAATTTTTAATACCCAAGACCCCATCCCTTTTATTCATCTAGGCTATTGTCCAATTCACCAAGTGAGACCCAAATTGGAGCTCTTCCCCAACAAAGGAATTCCCTTTGAGTAGTTTCCAGTCATCTTATAAGGGACTACAAATAAAAACATGTAGTGGATTGGTAAAATAGAAAGCGATTACTTTATACCACTCCCTCTTTGATAAATATTGCCTCTTGTACTACTCTAGTGTTTATGATATTTTCTGAAAACTACATTCTAATTCGTAAATATTTGAAAAGGGACACCCAAGCCAATAAAAGAATGGGAAGAGCCCATTTAATACCTTAATAACCAAGTCACTATCCGCCATTATTTAAAACCTTCCCCAATGAGATAAATCTCGCATAAACCATAAATCACTAAACCATGAAGTCCAACTGAGAACTCCAGATTCTCCTTATCTCAATCACGAGATAAAAAAGATCAAGGGTCATCATCCAATAAGAAAGATGAGACGCACCATACCCACACCACCTCTCCCATAGCGAAGCCCTAATTAAGATCCCTTGATGAAGAAAGTCCTTCAAAGTCAAGCAAGAAAAGGAAATGCACTTCAAAATTCAAATTAGAATTATTAATTATAATCAAATTATGATTATTAGTTAGAAAGGGAAATGTAATTCAAATTAGAATTATCAATTAGAATCAAATTATGATTATTAGTTAGAATCAAATTAGGGTTAGAGTCATAATAGATTATAAGAATTTTAGTACATTTTACATTTTTTAGAGAAACCCTAATACGACTATGGCTAATGTAAGTTAAATAAAACTTTTGATTACAGGCAATAATATTTCATTTATTCACATCTTTGCAATTCTCAACTGTGAGACTCCATTGACTTTCTTTTAAACGAGACTCCTAGAGGGCCTTCGTGAAATTTTAAGTTTTCCATCTATTCCTTTCTCACTCCATTCTTCCTAAATTTGTTTTCATTCTTCTCTATCATAAACTTAGATATTTGTTCCTATCCTCGAAGTACCCTAAATAATAGAAACCCTAGCCCACCTTGGATTTAGGCAACCCTCCTAGGGTTTTGTCCTACATCACCCCTTCTATTGCAGCTCTCAAAAGAAAGGAAAGTGTCTCCATAACTCCGTTGCCATAATAAAAAGAAAAGAGGAAAGAGAGTCTCCCTGTTTTAGGCATCTACAACTTTGGAAGAAACCTGTTGGATCTTATTAATCAAACCCAAAAAGTGAGCTAAAGAAATGTACCACCTCATTCATCTGCCCACTTAACCTTGAAACCCCACCATGATTGCTAACAGCATTATCAAATTCAAACCAAACACAACTCAACAGAATTGCAATCCCAACTACTTGTGACCACCAATGCATTCCTAGTTCAATATTCACAGTATCTGAAGATATTCTCCTTCAAATCCCAGGGCATGATGTCTATCACTGAAGAATATGGAAATGGAAACAGAAAGACAAAACATATACAACATTATATATAAACCAACAACTGCATATCAATAAACAACAATGGTGAAATATGAAATTACCTTTGCAGCCTTTGCCACAGACTTTTTCTCCTTTTCCGTTGCAAACCAGGTTCTTTTAGGGCGCGAGTAGATATCATCCTTATGGGCAATCATGTTTTCTGCCTGAAAACGTCATGGGAGTATAAATAAAACCAATTTCAAGATAAAAGAACAAGAACAAGCATAATTCATGACATTTATACTGGAAATGGTTCAACATTATTCTTCCAGATAATGCCATGAACAGATGTCATGGAGAAAAGTTGTCTACATAACACGAGTACAACCATTCCATCACGAGAACAGATAAGAGACTAGAGTTAAACCTTTGTTGCTTCCATTTCAGCTTTTCTAAGGACTCTCTCTTCCCTGCACAAATGCAAAACTTGAAATTTAAATACAAAAAAGTATAATTAGTGGAAACAACTTGACAATGAAACATAATAAAAACCTCTCTTCTAGCAGAATGGCAGCAACTTGATCTTCCATTTGTTCAATCATATGACACCACTTGATTATAGATTGCTCTGCAACAATTCGGCTCTTCAGCTTTGAACCAGCTCTCTTCACCTGTTACATTGATTAAAGGAAGTTCTTAAGGCCTGCCTCAAATAGCAAGGGGATAGCACTGGGAAGGAGGTGGAGGTTCCCAATTAATTTCATTAACAGAGAATAAACGAATAAATAATAAGCTGAGGCAAATTCCAGTACTCATTTCAAATTCTGAAACCAACCCCCCAGCAGCTAACAAGCTGCTTTTTTCCAGTGAGCCCTATCCACTGTCTCATTTCCAATTTTCACAATTTAAAAGGTGATGAAGCATAAAATACGAGATGTAGACTAGTTCTCAGACTGAAAAAAAACTGACTGTCAAATCAGTCTCACAAGAGAGCAGATCAAACAGCAAAAGGTTTAGGATCTGGTTTTAAGGCCAACTTTAAAAAGTTTATAACAAATGAGAAAAGAATAGAAAAGAGCTCAGAATATAAGGCATGGAAGAGGAGAAATACCAAGAGTGGTTCCAATAAAAAAATCACACACTAGCCTGTATCCATGAGTAAATTTTTTAATGGAAAAGAAAGAGTCTCATATCAAAGGCACTTAATGAAGGGCACATAAAAGGTATAACATTTTATACAAAGTACCAAAGGGCAAACAATGAGAAGGAGAAGCACAAAAAACAACTTCACCCATATGAAAAGAGCTCGGAATAGAAGGCATGGAAGAGGAGAAATACCAAGGTAGTTCAGAAGAGAAAAAGAGAAGGCATGGAAGAGAAGGATGAAAAATAGCACAAAATAGAAGGCATGAAAGAGGAGAAATACCAAGGTGGATCCAATAAAAAATTCACACTTCTTTATTTGTGAGTAAATTTTTTTAATAGGAAAGAAAAATATCAAAATTTGTTTTAATAGAAGGGCACAAAAAGGTATAACATTTTATACAAAGGTTCCAAAAGGGCAAACAATGATAAGGAGAAGCACAAAAAACAACTTCCCTTGCCTCACTAAGCCCATAAGTAAATGCCACCACATTCTAAAGTGCATCTGCATTTTCTCTCGAAGAATTCTTGCTATTAGAATATGGGGGAATCCTTATGGTGCCTGTCTGTAGAAACATCAGTTTCACCATGGTGCGTGCGGCTAAAACATAAATTGCTTCTCCAAGAATGTAGTGCAGTCTATAGAGGTCATAAACAGACTTTGTCTTAGTGGTATCTCCTGGCCCCTAAGCAGGGAACTGTTTTGCAAGACGGAAGATTGCCATAGGGTTCTCATGTAATCATTGCTAAATTTAGAAGAAGAAAAATGAAAGCAAGAAATGGAGGCTTTATTATTGACTAAAGAATCTGACGCTTACAATGGATTTCAAGAGATCTATCATTATCTGTAACAAATGTGACAGCATATCCTTCTCTGCCAGCTCTTGCTGTCACGACCAACCCGATGAACATAACTGCAAAAGTAAGGAACAATGTAACCAGAAGAAAACATAAGGATCACTAAAATGCAGAGTACAACCATTGAACACTCTAATTACAGAGCTGAAAGCTAATAACAAAGCAACAACACTGCAAAAATATGAGGAAATCACAATACATCGCTCATCAACATAGGGAATACATGCATTTAACAACATATTTTTAAGGACAAAGGGGAGGATGAAAGTTAATGAAACTATACCTGGTTAGATCACGAGGACATGCATAATTTATAACCGTTTGAACACCAATTATGTCAAGTCCCTACAGAGAGGCACCAAAAAAGTGAGGAGTCACAAAAAACAAATTAGTTTGTTTCATCTATTCTATAATGCTGAGCTCCTTGTGTATGTCCATGAGAAAAATAATTTTAATCCATCTATCAGAAACAATCTGTATGTGTGCCCCTGGCCCCCCTTCTCTGTGAACCCAAGTGGAGATATGATACACATGGACAAAAACATAATTCTTTCTTCCTTTTTTCCCCTTTTTTTCTTTCTTTCTTTCTTCTTTTTTTTTAATATCTTTACCCTTTTCAGGAGTTGAAAAGGGAAATTATGTTTCATTTTGTTAAATATTTTCTACAAACAAATTTGGAGAATGTTGCACACAGAAAATATCAAGTGCATGAACTAAAGTATCTCCTTACGGCGGCAACATCCCGTTGCAATCAAAAAAAATCAACTTATAACACTAGAAAAGTTCAGCCTACACAATCATAAGGTTCATAAACAAAAAAGATAACATCAGCTCAATAAGAAAGGAAGGCAAAGCGAAACTTCAATTAGCAATAAAATAATTTTTGGTACCAAATTTTGGAAAATGGATATTATTAAAAAACAAGCGCCAGAAAGCATTATGAAAGAGTTGGCTGTCGAGAGCGCTGGACTTGTGTTAGATTTCCATGAAGCTCAGCAGCCTTAAAGCCAGCCAATCCAAACAAAATCTTCAACCTATGTGCAGCTTGTTTGGTTCCACTGCCAAAAAAACAAAAGATTTATTACAAATAAGTGCACTGAAAGCCTAATATCCATATCAGTAGAAAAGGGGACCAGAAAAATTATGATAAATAACCTAATAGAAACGAATTTCACTGGGTGCAGAAGAAATCACGACATAATTTTGTATTGACTGTGAATCTGGAAAGGATTCATTTTTCATAGACAGTTCTAACAAACAAGTTTGAACAAACTATCCCTTTCATATCCCTCAGTGTTAGGTAACGTGTGATCCACAATTCTAGATACCTCCTCATCTTTTAAAAAAAAATTAAATATCTCACAACACAAAACCCAAAAAGCTTCACCACTTCATGAAGGTAATAACTTTGACTGGTACTGAAATAAAAAAACCTGAAGATAATCACTTTCGATGTGAAAGTTTTGGAGCACAATGCAAGAAGAACTGCCTCCTGATTTACTTCTCTCATCCGGAGTATCCGTACCACCCTACAATCGAGTAACTATAAGTCTCAGTAAGTTGGATCAAAAGCAGGTTAAAGGTAAAAACTGAACATGAATATATAATATTCACAATTGGTTAGAAAAGGGCCCTTCAGCTTATTGTTCATACTTAAAGACAAAAACATATCACAATGTAATGAAATATTGCTAAAAGCCTAAAACAAGTCTGAGGAATAGTAAATGCCGGAAAAGTCAATTAAATTACTCCTCTGTCAATGTTGCTGGACGTTTATTAGATGGATCAGCAGAAAGCATTGGTTTGAGGTCAGAGAAAGCTTAACAAGCTCATCAATTTCTTCAGTCATTGTAGCTGAAAATAGCATGGTCTGCCTCCGTTTGGACATAGACGAACCTGAGAGGAACCATTACCAATGAAAATATATGTTTCAGCATATCAAGTATTGAACCTTGCATTAAAAAAATACTATGAACAGTTGTTTCTCTTTTGTTTCCTCTTCATCCAGAAAAAAGACCTACAGTAAAAAATTATCTGGGCAGTGCACTGAAAATTTTGGAAGTGAAGTGATACGAGAATTTAGACAAGAACCATTGATTGCCATGCCAAATATCATTCTTCTCTTTTCTTACCCTAAATTCTTAACTATATATCGAGCAAGTCTCATGACTCAGCAAATGAGACACTTAAAAACGAATGATTAACCATTTAAGATTGAAACTATAAAAGAGGTGCATGAGTCCCACACAACTATTATAAAATAGGCATCCAATAATCAGCTTTGACAACAAAAGAAGCAAAAGCATAGATCAATAGAAGTCTGTAGGACAACTTATTGATTTGTTCATTGGTCACAAACTATTAGAATAGTGAAAATAAGCATGAGCAGCACAGTGGCACAGTATAGTAAGCACATGCATAAATCACCTTATCAACGTGCAAATATGACGAACTTATACATTTGACATTTTAACCATCTCATATATCTAAAAAAATGAAAATTAGACATATTTGACACTAGGATGCATACCCAACATTTGTGTCTAATTCATGTTACAGTGCTGTGCTCTCTTGTACTTTAACCAGCAGAGCAGTACAGGTGGAAACAAAAGAGGCCTCTTCTCATGTGTGCTCGTGGAATAGAATGTTTAAGTTTCACAATACAGTATTAACCCAACAAATAGCAGAAATAGCATGGAAAACTACGATATGTGATAACACAAGGTGCGAGGCACATCTTCCCAAATACAAACATTGTGGCAATCTTTGTGTATGTATTTGCAAATTTATTGCATAGTTCTTAAAATCCGCAAGGTGCACCTAGGCGTAAAAGTCTTCTATAGTTTAGGCACAAGGTGCAACACAACACTTGCACCTTAATAAAGATGTGACATTGGATGCATATTGATTTCGTAAACTATAATAGATCTAATTCAATCAATAAAAAACAAATTAACATTTAAACATTCTATAGAAAAGCAATTAAGTTATATAAGAATTTCAATATATAATTAAAAATTGTATATAAAAAGTATTTAAAATGAACTGTCTCTAAGGCGTGCCTCTTCAATAAGGCTTGTGTCTTGGCAAGTGAAGCGCCATTACTAGGGAGTGGCTGCACCTCAAACCAAGGCGCTCTTAAAGTGCGCCTTTTAAAATCATGATTTATTATTAACATATGCAAATATCTATAGCCTTTTTGAATTTCTAGAGACACCCTGTAGAACCAAAAACACTTGAAAATATATTTTAAAAAGGCTAATGAGCTTGCCTCAAGAGCAAGACCATGCACATTAGTCTTGAGGCTATAGCACTTGGAGTGCCTACTAATTTAGGCTTAAGCCTTCGCCTATTGAAGTTATAGACTTCCAAGAGGCAATCAGGCTTAAGTCTCAAACATTCAAAAGGTTTTAGGGATTGTAGGGCCTTATGAACATTTTGTATATTTCATAACAGATTTAAGCTTCAATAGTCATAGGTTTTAGTGACTAATATTTTTATAAGTTGTTGGTGTAGATTCATAAATTTTATCTTGTATCAAAGAATGGTGTTTTATCTTGTAAAAAAAAAGAAGGGTGTTGAATCTTGTTGGTGTACCTGCTAATGTGCATTCTAGGACTCTTAGACTCTATGCTTTTTAGGGTGGTTGGTATTTGCTCCTTTGCCTTTTTTGTTCTCTTTTCTTTTTATACATCCTATATACTCTGGGGCTTGGCCCTGTTTTGTTAATCTATTGTTCAGTTTACTTATCAAAAAAAAAATTCTTGTAAAAAACAATGACTTATTTGGCTACAATTAACCCTTTAAATAGAAAGGAAAAGAAGAGATTGTGAAGAAAAAATAAAGGAGTCATCAGTCAGTCTAGTGACTGGGCTTATATATGGTTACCATCTTATTGATAGACAACAGATCACTTAATTATTGGGTGAAGACAAGAAGCAGGTTGATGTCCGTGCTAATGGGGAGGAGAATAAAGAAACTGGATATAAATAAGATTCATTGGAGGATCCCAATAATGAAAGTGAGGATAGATTTGAAGATTATCTGGTAAATCCACGAGAGAATTGAATTTTAGAAGAGACGAGGAACAAAATTAGGAATTACAAAGATAAAAAAGTAACTTTATCATTATGATTTGTTTGGTTTTTGTAGTATTAATTTCTCCCATGATTTTTATAGTATTTTTCTGATTTCTGTTACGTTTCTTTATTATTTGTTGTTGTTGTTGTTTGGACTGAGGTTTATGCCACTTCTGCCTTGAGCTTTTGCTTTGCCTCATTGGTAGACAACACCTCAAGACCACTTTTCACATTTAAAACATTGGTCATAGGTCAATACCAAAAAGGTGCCACATGCTTTTCCTCCAAGACATATTTTATGTAAATAAATGTATGATCCACTCAACACAGTGATGAACAGTCATACCAGTGAAGTCAACATTGAGCCAAAAGAATGATTTTCAAAATTAATCCCATTCCTTAAACTTCACATTTCAAAATCAATCTGATCCCTGAAGTATCTCATATATTTCGGGTCCATGAGAAATCTGGGTGATTAAGTTTTAGGTGGAAATAGGAAATGAGAGGAGGATGAAGAGGTCACAATTCCAAATATGTGATCTCAGAGCTCATTTATAAAGAAACGAAGAGAGGTTGGGAAAAGCAATGCCTGAAGTTAGAAGTGACTAGGTTAAACTTAAAAATGAGTGTATAGAAAATGTATTAAGAGTATAAATAAGGGTAATCTCCAACAACATCAACGAGGATAAGAATCCAATGCGCGAATCACTACTACAAGTTGACTAGCTAAACATGAAAAGTAGTTACCACCGTATGTGGCTTTGGAACATGCCTAGGATGTGAAACCCTTGACATAAAAACATTTACTAATGCATCTAGCATGTGTGCTTAGGTGTACGTGTATAAACAAACAAACAAACAAAATGGGAACAGAAGATACCAGTTCACGAATTTCAGCATTAAATCCAAGCTCCAAAAGGCGATCCGCCTGGAAGTCGAGATTAGAACACAGATCTTCCAAATCCTGGACATGGAATTGCGTAAATGATCTATCATCCGTCCCGGGGTAGCCACAACAACATCAGGCATTGATCTCAAAGCTGTCTCTTGCATCTAAAGTAAATGTGCCATCACCATAACAATTTTGATGCAAACAGGACAGGTAAAAAGGTTAATCATATGATGATGAGGCAATCAACACTTCCACAATGAGTGAACCATCTAAGAGCACTTTGCATGCAATAATAAATTTCAGTAACTAAAATTCATCTCTTTTCGCTCCAGATTATACATTTTAAGAGAAAACATTAGTACAATAACTTAGGGTTTCTCCATGTAACAGTAAAAGATTTTAGACTTTTCTGCCAGGCCATGTTGAGATGGAATGTAACCAAATAACAGCCGTGCAATATGCTTCACTAGCTCCTCAAAGCTATGCAAACATGTCTTCATTTATCCATCAGAACCTTTTTTCTTGAATGTAAAAATACTGGAATATGTTACAAAGAAAAGGTCGAAATGGAAAGATAACTGAAAATTTTCATTCCCAAAATATTCAGAGCAATGTGGTAGAGTAGAACAGTTGTAATGGTAACAGAAAATAGGGAATTGCAGGAAGCATCAGATCAAGAAAATGAGGTAGCACCATCAACAACTGAGTTCATAACAAGTAAGCCTCCATCAAAAATCAAGAAAAAGAACTTTAAAAAGCCAAACCTTTGTTGGCCACTCAACTATCAGGCAGCATCGAGATATCGGTAAATTGAGCAAGTTTTTCCATCATACTATGGACCCTGTAACATAATTGAAACAGAATAAAATTTTTAGTGGTCACTAAATCATGAATCAAGAATCATGAAAAGAAAGCCAAGTGGAAAACAAATGATATATTGTGAAAACATATTCTCCAAAAAAAGACTTCCTTCCAAAAAAAAGTAGACGAGGCTATTCCATGGATGCGAGGATGTAATGGCCATTCCAAGGCACATTATTTCCCAATGAAGCATGTTAAACGACTAACTCTCCTAAAAGCTCAAGCTTTTCCGATTTGGGTTTAATATGAATATAAATCGCTTCTTGCCCCTCCTCACAGAAATGCGGCCCTATACCCGCACGTGGAGAGTTAAACAAAAGCCAAATTGAGTCTTAGTGGACATTCAAATCAACAAATGGGGGAATAAATTGCAAAGAGATGGCTCGAACCCAAGACTGTGCCAAATCGAGGATCTAATACCATGTTAAATGACCAACTCTCCTAAAGCTCGAGCTTTTAGGATTTGGAATTTAATATGAATATCATTTCCTTTAACAAAGCACAAAAATATAAATGGAAAGATATTAACACATAACTACATAATTAGCTCAATTTAGTGAAGTTTTGTTCCTTACGTAAAATACTTTTTGTTCAACTTATCCTATCCACACATTTTGAGCACTTCTTGAGTACAATTTAATGCATCCCTCTTCTAGTGCTTTAATCCAACACTATGATTGACAGCCATGACATTGAAAGCTACCTATGATTTTTTATCTCACATCAATGTGCTTGTCACACAAAGAAAAAAGGAAAGAAAAAGAAAAGAAAAGAAAAGAAAGAAAAAGGAACCGGTTGAATTGGCAACAATAGATGTGAATTCCAATTTGATGGAGCATATTTGAAAGGATTTAGGGTTTTTTTTCCCTCACATGGTTAGGCGAATGGGTTGAATGCTTAGACAGCTGGAAGCATCTTTCCAAGGTTTTGGAGTGTACACTCTCCCATGGCATGGTTGGACAGTCAATTACCAATCCATTCTCTAGGCTAACACCTTGGGCATGGCTGGATCCTGTACCCTTTTGTTCTTACAATGCCATTCTCCCTTTATTTTACATGGGTTCGGGTGTGGATGCAAGTTGACTAGGTGTTTGATCCTTCACAATTCAGATTTTAAGAAATGACTGAAAATTGATTGTGAATAGTACTTGGAAATGAAAAAAAAAATCAAGTGGAAGTCAACTTAAAAAATAATAATAATAACAATCTAAGGTGGCATTTGTTTTTTGGGGGTTTTTCTAAAAGCAATTTGCTTTTAGACTTCAACTATTTATTTTACTATTTTTTTCATGATATTGCCGAATTTTTGAAAATTTTGGCTAAATAAAAAAATCCAAAATATTTGACTTTTTCTAAATGCCTTTTTCTATTTAAAAAAAAAAAACAGATTTTCAAATTCTTAAAACAAGAGTATGAGAAAATCATATTCTATGATCCAATTAAAACTCTCATGACCATTTCTTATGCTAATTAAATAAAAGCACGTGTATTTTAAAATTTTTATTTAAAAAATTATTTTCTCAAAAATTTAGATAAAACATTTTTTTTATCAGTAAAATTTAGATAAAATATAAAAGATTAACTTATTTTCACTTAAAAGTTAATTTTCTCAAATTTTGGATACAATGCTGAATTTTTTTATAGATTATATATGATTTAACATGTATAATGAGGATGATTTCTCATGCTATTTTATTTTTTAACAATAAATTTTAATAAATATTTATAATAATATTTTTTATTTTTTATAAATATATTAAAATGTTATACAAACATTATATAAATATTTTCATTTTATCATAATTATAAAGTTAAATTATCATCATACAAATAAATATTAAATTAAATTATCTTTTTAAATACACTAAGATGTTAAGAAGGTGATTTTTAGCCTATAAAGTCAAACAAACTAAATACTGAATAAAAATAAAGTATTAGAAAAAAATAAACAACTAAATACTTATCTTATTAAGCGTATTAAAAGCAAAAGTTACATTGGCATTCAGTAAAAAAAACAAATGCACCTAACGCTCACAACTCTGTTATATTGTATAGTATGTCAAGTATAATTGAGGAGTCCAAGCATTACATTTCTCCATTAAAAGATCTGCTTAAGAAAATCTGCCAAACTAGGCATACAATTCCAATAGCACAAAAGTAAATAAAACATAACTTGCTTGTTGATCCTAATAAACTTGTGAAAATGAACCAGTTTAGAGAAGCACTGTGATACTAAAGTTACATACCATGAAAATCAAAGACATGAAACCACACAGAAATACATCAAATAGCTTAGCCCAATCCTTAAACTCTATCTAGCAAGGAGATCAGGCATGCATACAGGAAAAACATGTTCTATGAATTCCGTAGCAGATAAAAGGTAATAACCATGTTAAACATACCACATGCAAACAACATGCACAAAGAAAGGATCCATATTTATGAAATAAACTTAATTATAAACAAAAAATGATATATTAACTTGGACAAATAAGGCAGTTGAGGCCTGACTCAACTTGATAAAAGGTAGGCCGTTGGACAATGGAAGTTCAGATTTAAATCCCAATGTGGACCAAAGAAAGGGCAAGGCTCCTGCCACTGAGACGGCGCTCTGGTTGGAGTAAGAACAAGGACCCTGATTGCTGGCACCCGTTTTGGACGGAATAATAACCTCTCTAATGTCGGTAAGGAAAAGGCAGCCGTCTGTGCAAAGGAACAATCCCAAAATCATTATGTTCACTGAACCAATTACTAAAGTAGGTTCAGTTAATCAACTTGCCCATTAGTACAATCAACCGGTTTCTATCACAGTGCATTATATAGTCAATTACACAACCACCCGAGATTCATGTTAACGAAACTCAAACAGCATACCTTGCCAGACCCAGTAATGGCGCTCCCACAAATATCACGACCAGTTAAAGCTATTGGTATGCAGGCAGCCTACAAAGAAAACCCTAGTATTCAATAACTGCAAAATTAAGATACATGACTGAAATGTAGGAGCAACAAATACCTGAATTGGGGTGGGTTTAGTGTATCCCAAAGTTTCACAAGCTCGAAGCAACGGCCGAGAGAGGTTAAGCTCCAAGAATGAATTGGCATGAAAAGAAGCTCCATCAGACGGGGCAAAAAAGGACTTGCTGTCGCCGCCGACACTGGCAGCCACCTCGCCAACACATCTTCGGGCGTATAATCCTCCTGAATAATCAAACCAACATTAAAGACCGTTAAAAGTAAAAAGAAAAGAGGAATCTTGATGATGAAAGCAGAGAGAAAAAGGTTTACTTGGCGGTCGGATTCGGATTCGGATTCGGAGCTATCGTCCTGGCTAGGGATTGGGAGAGGACGTTGCCCAAGCGCTTTGGATATCTTAAAATCGACCGAGGTGGTGCTCCGACGAGCGTGTTCTTCGGCGACAGTCCCAGAGTATGAAGCGAAGTCCCATGGAGATTGAGAGGCGGTCTTTGCTGCTCCTTCTCCCTCGTCGTCTTCTTCTTCTTCTTCTTCCTCGTCTGGTTCATATTCGGGTTCTTCATCGCTGGGAGTTTCGAATAAGAAACTTGAATCCATGGGATCGGAGAAAATGGGACGACCACAGACAAAAGCTGCTCCGAGGGAGGGAGGCAATGCAAGGGTTTTTAGGATTTGGCTTCTGCCTTTCAGGGTTTAAGGAGGCTGTCACGCGATAATGCGTAAAATTTTTAAATTAAAACAAATATTTATAGTAAATCAATTTAATATAGTTTTTTTTTTTATTACAGATTATAAATGTGCTTTTTTTTTCTTTTACATATATATTCACTTTGTTTTTCCCTTAACAAGAGGGATTTTTTTTTTTTTGTCATTTTTTTAACTCAAATCATCTCTATACATATTTTTGTATTATTTTCTTTCTTAATAAAGTAATTCTTTCACATATCTTAATTTTTAATTTGCTTTTTCGTGATTTTATCGTTTAATTGTTTTGACTTATGGTTGTGTCGTCTTAACATAACGATTGATTTTTTGTAGTATTATTACAATATTTATTAATGCAGAGACGATTCAGAGGACAAAGCATATTCAAAGACAAAAAACAAATCAAATCATGTTACATAACTAGAGTCATAAGTATTCTAGTAATTATGAGATTATCAAATATATTGCCTTTAAACCAATTCATTATGGGAGTCATAGGTATTTATCAAATTTATTGTTTGTTTGAATCAATAAATTTATATATATATTAAAAAAAATGACATTTATTGACTTTGATTTACATTGTAATAATCTATTTATTTACAAATTTGTCCTTATTGGAATTCCAACCTTTAACCCCTCCTATCCTTATATTAGTTTGAGCTCTTGACCACTTGATTTAATTTTGATTGACATTAAAAATTTGCTTATGAATTGAAAATTGAATTTCTCATCATCCCGCTTTCACTAAGATCTATCTTATGCTTAAAAATTAATTATGTTCAAGTGTGCCAAGGGAGATTTAGGGCCACTTCATCACTGTTTCTTGTAATAACGTTTCTAATCAAAACATTTTCTCTAACAATGCTTTTCATGTTATGTAGGTATAAAAATGTTTTTATATCATTAAAATTATAAAAAATGACATTTAAAATTTAATTACAAAAATAAAATATCATATTAAATAAATAAAAACTCCCTACAAAAATATAGAAATGCATATACAAATTTATATCAATAAAACTTAAAACAACCATTTTATGATTATATCAAATGCAAATAATATCCAAATAAAACTCATTTCAACGTCAATATATATTAGCACTCATATACCAACGTTTGATCAAACAATTACCATCAAGCATGTTATTCAAACTCAAGCAATGACAACTATGATCCTTCAGAACAATTGTAACATTTTTTTTTGATCGGTTTCAGAACAATTGTAACATAAGAGATGCCCACAAAACAGTCCATGCAATAGCCTCAAGATAAGCCACAAATAGGTTGTACCCAGGCCACACATTTAGCCATACACAAGCCACACAAGCATGCCTGACGGACATAAAAGCAGTCCACGGTCCGGTCTGGGTGTTTATCCATGTATCAGGCCATAGTCAGAAAGCCCACAAAAGCCGGCCCTTCACGAACCACTAACAAAGCCATCCACAAGCTATAGGACAACTCGAGCTCGGTTCGAGAATTTAGTCTAAGCAGGTCCCAATCGGGATTAAATAGTCCTGGTTGTCTATAATGGCTATGAAACCGGCCACAACTGATCTCAAAATGGCGAAATATGCCCCGAATCATACCACGACCTCGGCCATCACGAGGCCATAAAAGCGGCGCAAAAACGGCTCCATGCTTGGGGCTATAAATTTTGATCACACGAAAATCTGAACCTGTAATAATAAGCAATGCAGAAGTTAGCAAGGAGTCAGAAATGGATACAACCAGGTTGTGAGGTCGATTTAGGTCGATTCAAAGCCTAACATCAAGTTCACATATATAGATATAACTTCTATGAGAACACGAGTCCACATTCCCTCCGTTTCCCAATTGAAAACCAGTTCCAAAAATCTGGACACAAACAAATAAACGGCCTAAGCTGTGGCGGTCCCGGGAAATAGACCATAACTTGAGTTGTAGAGGTCTAATTTAAGTGATTCAAAAGCATAACATCAAGTTCATAGATGCAACTACAACTTCTATGAAGAACACGAGTCCAAATTCCCTTTGTTTTCCAATCGAAAACTAGTCCCAAAAATGAAGGTAGAGTGTATGGTCAAAACAGGGCAGCATTTCCAACAGTCCCAAAATCCGACCAAATAGCCCTTAGGGTGGAAATAAACCAAGTAGGAAGAATCCCTACCTCTTTGAGCGTAGCCCTCGTCGAGTAGACAGACTTTAACTCTTGGCCTGGTGGACTTCGACCGTCGGAACGCCGGAGATCAAAAGGGGAAGTCGTGGCTCTCCCTCCCTCTCTCTCTCTCTTTCTTCTTTTTGTTTCTCTTTCTCCCCACCGATTCCAGTAGGAGCAGCTTGTTCTTCTCTCCTCCCACTCAACCTTATTTTCTCTACTCCTCCTTCCAAGTGTCACCATGATTCCACTTATCATGCCAAGTGTTACTATGACACATGCACCATGCCATGTGTCATCCACATGGTTCTCATCATGCCAAGTGTCACCATCTATTTAAGTATGTTTTGCCCCGAAAATCGTAAAAAATCCGACCATCTCGAAATTCAAATAAATCCATTTGAGTAACTAGATTTCGCTAAACGAATCCAACGGTGAAATCCATTCATCATATGAGATCTAGCGAATATTAGGGCCACAGCCTGTAATATAGCAATAATTTACCCTTTTTTGCCATTTTTTTCGAAGAATAACCTGAACGAAATGATGGAAGAGTACGCAGAGGGTGAGGAAGAAGTAGTTCAAGAAACTCAGTCGGGAGTAGTGCAAGAGAAAGAAGATCTGAAGCAATAACAGAAATCAAACAATTGATTGGAGTGACGAAAGGTCCAAAAAATAGAGGTAAAGAGAAAGAAATGGAAACAAAAGAAGAAGAGGGAAAAACGTACCGTACTTCACCGCCTCGACAAAGCTTCACTTTGCCTCGGCGATATTCGTTAAGTGTGATTAGTGCTAGTTCACTAAATATGATGTGTGTGATTTTATAGGGACCGGTGAGGATCACCTAACCTAGGATCAAGATTGACGACAAGGCAAAAAGAAATAGATAGATTTGGTTTGTTTGACCTTCTCTTATTCTCGTTTCAATATTTGAAATGCTTGTTCTAAATGCATAAGAAAAACATATTGATTTGTTTTAATTGATTTGGGGCAAATGATTGTGAAATGTTGCATATAGAAAGTGCATGATTATTGAAAATGAGCCGGATTTATACAAATGTACATATTATGCGTATTTTGCTATAAATGATTTGACGCCCTTAATAGAATGTTAACCGGTTAATTCGCATTAGGATAGATTGATATACTAATGGGAGTCAAATTAGCGATCGCATGAACATATTGTATTGATGTGTCACTCCGATCCGTGTAGCGAGACCCGTTATCGGTAGTGTTCACGAAATGATTTTTAATAACGATCCAATGACCAATTAGGACCGTCTTGTGTTATAAAATAAATGTTTTATACCGGCCTGTGACCAGACGAGGACCGTGCGTGATCGGAGTATCCTATATCTGAAAACATAAGTTATATTCGTTAAAGAGCGGCTGAATTGATTTGAGATTGTTGACATTGAAATTGAAAAGCATGATTGCAAATTGAAATGAAAAGAGCATTGTGAAATGCATGAATTGGTTATAAATGAATTATAACATATGAAAGTGTATATTTGGGATGATCAATGAACCATAAATGATTGTATATTAAATTGTATATGTATTGTATGGACATTGATCACCAAAAAGATTTGAAAGCTTTGTTTAGAAAAATTGCATGCTTTGACTTAAACTAAAACGAAAGAATGGAATTGTATAGAACTACTAAGCATGAAAATGCTTAACGTATTGTTTTTATTAATGCGCATGTACCGAGTGATTGATAGTGATTGAAAGCGGACCCAAGGTTGAGGAACTCAGAGTCATAAAGAAAGAATTGCGGAGTATGCTCCGATATATGCATTAACTCCCTTTTGTTTTGAACATTGATATTTTGTAAAAACAATTTGAACTTTGAACATCTATTTTGTAAACCATTTTAAAAAGGCTTGGAACGCCTTCATTGTAAATGTATTTTGTTAAATGTTTTGGGCCTATTGAATGTGTAAATGTTTATGGGCTTGCCCCCAATTGAAATCGCTTCCGCAAACATTTGAGAAAGAAAACGCTTACGCGTAATTGATGATTCTAAAATGAAATAACATAAATAAAATGTTTTGAGAAGATAAATAAGCGTTAAGATGCATCGGGCTTGGTTCGGATCATGTCGAATTAGAAGGCGGGGTTCAATCGCGACATTTTTGAAAAAAAGAAAATTTTAAATAAAAGGTAAATAAAAGGAATTTAACCGGGCGTCACTCGGGTTTCGGTCGGTTCATGTCAGTGGACCGAGCTGAGGTTACCACATTGATCTTCTTGAAATCTCCTCCTAGCTTCCTTGACTTCCTTTCTTCTTACTTGAACCATGCTAAATCCGTGAACAAATGGAGAACAATTAAACAAGAGTGGTTTTTCAATAATGCTTCTGCTTCAAGCCAACAAAATGGGAAATTTCCCTTTCTTAGAAGGCCATGTTTGGCTTTATCTCATTTTTGGGCTAATTCTTTATCCCTTGCATTTTAGTCCTTCAACTCCCATCTATTTGCAAGTCAACTTATCAAATTCCTACAATAACATATCATCTTCTTACATATTGTCCTTTGGGTCTTTAATGTGACATTTTACCATTTTAACCTTTTTCCCACTTTACACTTAATTTTCAAAAGATACAAATTTTACTTATATTATACCCTAAACTGTAATAAACTACTAGGATATAATTTGGGGTGTTACAAAACCTCTATCCAACAATTCCTGTAATTGGACCTTGAGTTCTTATAACTTAGTAGGCGCCATTCTACGTGGAGTCATCGAAATAGGCGATGTATCAGGATGCAACTCAATAGTGAAGTCTACATCCCTATGTGGAGGTAATCCCGGTAGTTCATCCAGAAAGACGTCCTCATACTCACAAACCACCCGAGGTAGACTTAACTCCTGTCTCGTCCCGTTCTCTAGGGTAAGGCTTGCTAGCCAACCCATAAACTACTCATGCCATATAGAATCGTACACGAATTGAGGCATATCATCGTGCTTATCCCCCTGAAACATAACATAAACATCCGGTGTATAGGTAGTAACCTTCTGGAATCCTGATGTTAGCGACTTGGTGTGTCGTTAACGTCAAATCCTAGGATGACACGAGCTCAACATGTCCATGACTCGAAGATCCACAATAAGCAGAATCCTTGAGATCTCTAACTCCGCAGTCAGGCATATCTAATCAGCACTCACCCTAGTTCCTCGGAAATTCACATGCTGACTTTTCCGAGGTTGTAACCTCTAAGCCCAGAAACTTCACATATGATCTGTGATAAAGAATGTGATGCCTTTATAGTAAATAGTTCTCTTGCCCATAAGCAAAAGAGCATAATCTTTGAATAGCAGGCTAATTTGCAAGCGTGGCACGAGGTGTGATGGCGCCATGCGCCGCCCAGGTCTCTGAGTCACGGCATGAGCCTGGCCTCGACCTCGGCCCATGCCTTGGCCCGTGGGCTGATTGTGAAGTGGTAGGGCGTAAACACCACAGGATTGATACTGGTTCCCTTGGCCCATGGTGGGGGTAAGGAGGAACAAACCGAGTATGTGAACGTCCCACTGATGACTGGGACTAGGGTGTCCCATAACCCTGGGATCCTTGCCTCTGAGGGCAATCCCGTCTCCTGTGTCCAAGTTGGTGGCAATGGAAACATGTTCCTTGCACTGGCTGGCTAGGTGCCTTGAAATGTCTCCCACCTTGGGATGATAGACCTTTGCCTTGGCCTTGATAGCCATGGACCTGTGCCTAAAACCCTTGTGGAGTAGAACTCCTATGTTTCTTTCCTGAGCTAGACGAAGAAGGTTGACTCTCCCTCATCTTATCTTTAACACGCATCCGGATGTTCGGGTGCACGTGATGTCTCCCTGCCCGTGATCCATATTTGTCTTGACCATCAAGTCCATGTCTTGAAGAAGAAATCCCACAATTTTACCCTAGATGGACAATTTCAGACCATCCTCAAATTTCCGCACTTTGGCCATGTCTGTGACCACATAATCATCAGTGAAACGGGTTAATTCAGTAAACTTAGCCACGTATTCAAACACTGTCATCGTCCTTTGTTTCAATTGTAGAAACTCCGAAACTTTTGCATGTTGAGCAGATGTTGGGAAAAACTTGCCCATGAAGAGCTCACGAAACTCTTCCTAGTCATTGTTTCCAAGTCCCTCAAGGCTTTGACCCAATCCCCCCAAACTTGGGATTAGCGTATTTAAGCTAAAATGCGTAGCTTTATCTTAGTAATGGCATTGGAGGTGATCTCCACCAACCGCAATATTTAGGCTTAAGCGGAACCAGTAATCAACAACCGCTCGGGTTCCCTCCTCACTGAAGGTTGAAGGATGATAATGCCTTGAACGAAGGTTACTTGTGTCACACGATTCGATTAGAACCGATTAGGCGGATCGAGTAGGAGTTCGGGGATCAGACATATACTTGGACTCTTTACGATTTTTTTTTTTCAAGTCGAACTTGTTTGTGGGTATGGCCCACATCTTATAACAAATTAAAATATCATATGCATATCAAAGAACTACCATAGGAATTGGTGTCCATCAAAATCTATACATAATTACCGAGTCCCATTCCTGAGTAAAATTGTACTTTTACATTTTACAAATTAGACGCGGAACCACATGTAGTAATCCCTACTAGTGTCTTTGGCCAATGGTATGCGAAGTCTTGAGATATCTTCTCTATGCCTACAGTTAAAACGTGCTAAGCTTTGCAGCTTAGTGGAAACATATGTCTTATGGAATATACACATTTAACGCATAAAACAATAGCAGATAATATAATTTTCATGCATTTATAGTATGAACTTATGCGGCCTTCTTCATCTTATAACGAACTGCAGCTTATTCGGATCTCAGTAGGAATTCTGAGCTTATTCTTATTCAGAACTTATACTTATAACAGACTTATGTTTATTCGGGACTCGGCGGGGATTACAGAGACTTTATCCTTATTAAAATTATACTTATAACAGACTTATGTTTATTCGGGACTCCCGTAGGAGTTACAGAACTTATCCTTATTCATAAATACCCGAAGGTATTACATATCAGAACGATACACATTTGTTTCCTCTTATTCATTATCCGTCCCATTAGGACACATTTTTATCTTGATCTTAGTAGGATACATACTTATATAAATTTCCTCGTATGCAGTACTGATCTTATACATATACTTATACGAGTACTTATCCACATACTCATACTTATCTGGCTTGCTCTTGTTTCCTCGTAGAGATTCACGGATCTTATGCTTATACGGAGATACCCTTAGGTACTCTGGTGATACTTATCCATAGTTTATACTTATACTACGGAGATTACACTTGTTCGGAGGTACCCGTAGGTACTACAGAGATATTACTTGAACGTATACTGGTATTATGGAACTTATTCTTATACGGAAGTACCCGTAGCTACTACGGTTCAAATGTCTCAAGAGCACACTCGTGTCTTATATCAAACTTATCTTATACTCATACGGGAGTACTCGTAGGTACTACTGAGTTTATCCTTATCCGGAGCGTATATGGAGATACTCGTAGGTACTACAGAGATTTATCAGATACAATAGTACCTGTAGGTACTACAGAAATTAATCAAATACAGGAGTACACATAGGTACTTCAGAATTTATATTTATACAGAGATATTTTCTAGATTCAGACTTGTACTATGCAGCATATCTGTCTTACGATCTTATACTCCGGGTATTACGTAACTTATACATGTATTTCGATCTTATACATGTCTTGGCGCAGCATACACTTGTCTTAATGGATCTTATACCGGTGTTACAAAAACTCCATTCTTATATTCTCGACTATTCATGTGCGAAGGTACCCAGAAAATGATAAGCTCCAACATATCGCATTTATGTTGATACATATCGATATGGGCATTAGTCCACACAGGTGTACAGATCACAACAGTACATATACCGGGCTCCATACTTGGATCTTCAACATATCCAAAAACAAATGGATTTATCGGTTTATATCATAGTCATATTCAGAGTTACACTGGTTCGGAGGTACCCGTAGGTACCACTGGACTTATACTTATATTACAGATATGAGAGTACCCGTGGGTACTACAGAACTTATACTTATTTTACCGATACGAGAGTACCCGTGGGTACTACAAAACTTAATCAGATTCAGGAGTACCCGTAGGTACTTCCTAACTTAATAATCGTATACGTGAGTACCCGTGAGGTACTACGCACATACGTAGGTACATTCGCATCTTTACTCTAATTTATTCAGAGTCTTATCATATAATTGTTTGATTCCTGTACCAAGAATACTGACAAAGTAGACATCACAATAAGTTCCCCAAGATATCAGATAGGACTATGCCGTGAAGACAGCAGATTGCCAAGTATCGAATGTGAGTGCCGTGTGAGCACTAATCAGACAGGAGTGTCGTGAGCACTTAACAGACAGAGTGCCGTGTAGCACTTAACAGAGTACCGAAATACTAACTATGAGTGCCTGAGCATTAATCAGAGCACCGGGCACTCCAATCGTGAGTGCCGGAGCACTAATCAGAGTACCGCGGTTTCAATCGAGTGTCGGAGCACTAATCAGGATTACCGAAGTACTAATCAGGACAGGAGTGCTGTGTCATTTAATCACTGGTCTTAGGTAGTTTTTACAATTATATGAGTTAAGTAACTTACTATCTTATAAAAGGGGCATTCTTAGCCACCTTATGTGTTCATGACATATTGTATTTCACGTTCATGGTCACGTGTCGCCTTCATATTTCATATCATATTTATGTTTCATGAACACACCTATGCATTTTGCATTCTATATTTTCTATGTTACTATTACATATGGCATTTCATATACTTGTACAGTATAATGCCTATGTATTCACACATCATTCATGTATTATAGTCCCTCTATGAATCTATTTTACTTAGAAGTTGGAATCATTCCAATTGGATCATCCAAACTAAAGTTATGACACTTTCATGCCAAACTAGTCAATTTACCGATTTTACCCGAGGGACAGTTTGAAATACTCATATTCCAGTGCCTTGACTCCATATTTGGCACTGGTTCTTTGTACTCCTTTAAAGTTAAGGTGCTAAGGGTTCTCCTCCAACTGGAATCACCCAAATCGAGCAATCAAAATTTCAAGATGACGTCCAAATAATCCCGACTACTTCTATGATCAAAATCATGTAAATTGCCAGAATATGTACCCACTTTCTCTCTATGAATTTCAATACTTAAAGTCTAATTCTGACGATGTCTATTTCGGATGTTTGTCTTCCTTTGAAGTCTAGCTTTAATCTATCCACTTGAATCACTCAATTCGATATAAATGAGCAAGTTATGGCTAAAATATGAACACCGGTCAAAATAGAGTTGGGGTGTACCCCAGACAGTTGGCCAAAATGACTAGAACCCAAACTACTTGTACAACTCTAGAACTGCACTTCTGCATGTGTCTTCTGAATGGCCCGTAAATGGCGCTTTTCTCCCATTTTTCCAGGTATTTTGCTACCCAATTTCACTCTATACCTATCTTGCCATCAAAACCTACTGCACCTCCTCCCCAAAAACAACTATAATATGGGTTATAACCCATACATAAACCAATTATAAAGGTTACGAGGATTTATTCTAAACCCTAACTCAATTACCATGAATCCCTCCTCAAAATGAGGATTTCATACTCATCTTGTGCCATTTAGAGTTTTACCAACCCTACTTTCAAGAAAACTTTGGTTATGATGAAATCCTAACAACCCTAGGTTTGGGGCAAGCTCCTAACCATACAATTGCATGGACATTCACATAACTTGAGAATTCCATTCAAAAATTCATAGTTCCATACCTTGACTTTGCTTCTCCTTCTTCCTCTTCATCTCCTTCTCGTAGACTTCTTGTTTGGAGACCAAAATAATGCATTTTTGGTCTCCCACATCTATTTGTAATGAAACTTTATGTTATTTAGTTTTTTGTCCTCCAACTCTCACCATTTGTATTTCACCCTTTATCAGATTTGGCCTCTAATCTTCTTAATTCATGTCTTTTATGCCCATTTTTGGACAATTTACTCTTTTGCCTTTATAACTTGTACAATTTCCGAGTTTCTAAGTTTCTTTATTTTCGTAGTTAATTTACGAAAATTCAATTTATGCTTACAAAATACCCTAAACATGTCGAAAACTGCTAGGGTATATTTTGGGGTGTTACAACTTAACCCTCCTTGGCTCCCAATTTCACTAGCTTGTGCGATGGTGGTAGTCACAACACTCGCCTAAGCAATAGTAGCAGTCGCAGCACCAATAGCTTTTATGAAGGCTTGTTGGTCAAAGGCCAGTGGTCGTGGGTTGTTGCTCCGCCCGCCACCTTACCGTCCTCTTCCTCGACTAGCCATCTACATATGTCAAACAACAATAAAGTATTACATGGTATCCAAGAATGGTACTCAAGTTTAAACTTCGAAATTTCTCTCCTCGTCTAACTAGTAGTGCTTGTGCCAACCACCAATATCTCAAACTATCCCGTTCGTTCTTTTTTCGAACCCCTATGGTTATGTTTTCTAACCCTAGTATTCATCTTTTTCCATATAAATTTTACCATGTATATAATTCACATAACACATAACACACAATCATGTAGCATATTAGGGAACAAAACATGAAATACATAATGAATGCAACGGTCTTGACCCCCGCCCATCAAGCCTTAGGTAATCGTATACCTATGCTATGATACCAAACTGTGATGCCCTAAAACCCAGGGGTCCGTTGACCAACCGTTAACTTGCGGAAACTCGTGAATATCAAGTAATCCGATACAACACTACTATGTCCCATTTATCGGAACCCATAGAATTAACAATTAGATGGCCACTCCAGTTCCATTCATCCATATTCATTTGAAACATGCAATGTCATAATTTAAAACGGCTTATAAGGGTTTAATTACAACTTTTGTGCATAATAAAATTACAAGTTAGAACTAGATTGTTCCCAAACATTTTACAAAAAAGGTTATTAAAAGCCACATGTGTGTTTTCTCTTCACACTATATTCTCGAATGAGCGTCATCCACCGATGTTTGTTTCGCACCTGAAATATTTTCCTTTATAGGGTGAGCCACGCCCAATAGAAAAACTTCCTATAGAGGCTACTATCCACCTAAGTGCACATGCAATGTTGACATGGAACCATTCACATTCATATTAACATTCCATTATGCAATTCTAAGTAAAATTCTACATGTCATGCCATAAAATGAGATGAGACTCACTTAATGCATATGTCTCGAGTCTTCACTGACTCCCATCACATAATGCGATGCCAATGTGTGATATTATCCATCTTTGATGAATTTTCATTCAATGATCACTTTGAAACAAAATTTAAGATTTTAGAAATCAAAACTTATTGGATGTTTCACCTCCAAGGATTAGTTCATTTACAAAATCATGTGTCTTTTATGGGTAGTGAATTATCGGGGTCTCACCATAGGCTTCACATGCCTTCTTACACTTTTTGGACTTTCTCCATTTGAGTGTATGAACCAGTATGAGTCTTTCACTTGAGAGAGTGTCTAGCCCTTCTTGTTAGTACCCGACACAAGTTTTTCATGAAATGCGATGTCTCAGTGCATATGCAATGCAATATGTCATTGCATGTCACTTCCATGTCTCGTATGTAATGAATGCCACATGGACAATTAAAACCACACATACCACTATGTATCCTGGATAATTATACCACATGGAGATAATATCCACATAAAACTCATTCCAAGGTCAATATATATTAGCACTCATATATCAACATTTGATCAAACAATTACCACCAAGCATATTATTCAAACTCAAGTAGTGACAACTTTGATCCTCCAAACCAACTATGGCATAAGAGATGCCCACAAAACAGTCCACGCAATAGCCTCAAGATAAGCCACAAACAAGCTATACCTAGGCCACACATTCAGCCATAACAGGCCATACAAGCATGCCACAACCTGACATAAAACAGTCCTTGGTCTCATCCCCAAGATCGGCCCACAACCGTACTATAGTTGCCGACCACAAAACTAGCTCTATTACTGTGTGATGAGTATCTTTAAATACTCATTTATCCCTATGCTTTAGTTAGTTTTTCTTAGTGTTTTTATGTTAAATAAGTGCCCTAATGCCTAAAAGTTCACTCCTATGATCAGGTCATCCATTCGTGGAATTCAGTAAAATTGGTGGAAAACTCGCTACAAAAGCAGCAGGAGAGGCTATCAATTTTTGACATTTTCAGAAATCATATGACCTCCTATTGCATCAAGTCATATATGTATGGATTCTACACTTCAAGATTTCTATGAATCAAGAACACCAAAATTGAGTTTGAACAAGAAGTTATGCAAGTTCCAAAACTTGAAGAAAATCGCTGAACATTTCAGCACCCAGCAGGAGAGGGGCTACTGTATTTTGAAGTTTTCAGATATTATATGAGCTCATATTGCATCAGCCATATATGTATGGATTCTAAATCCCAAGAGCTCTAACGGTACCAAGAACACCCAAATCGAGTTCGTATGACAAATCGGAGTTCGTATGACAAAGTTATGGCACTTACGGGGAACCAAATAACCAGGGGGCTGCGGCGACGTCGCGACGTGAGAACCAACATCGCGGCGTTGCGGCTACAAAAACGGCGTCGCTGGCGTTGCAACGGCGTCGCGGCGTTGGGCTCAGGTTTTGGGTGGATTTTTAGCCCATTTGAACCCCGTAATGGAGGTTTTAAACCAAGCGAAAGACAAAGGGCGACTAGGGCTTGGAAAAAGGGACTTTGTCGAACTTTGGGACGAGGAGGTTGGGGCTGTTTTGAAGATTTGGGAAGATTATGAGATTTGTGGAAGAAAATCTGAGACTCCACCATCATTTGATCATTATAGTTTCTTACTCTTTTCTCATGTTTTATCTAAGTTTATGATGTCGAGCCTACATCATGCTTTAAATTCATAGATACAGGGTTTTGGTTGTGTATTAAACATGGTTCCTCTCCCCATTGTTAATGTTCAGTTTTCTATTGTTTCTTGTGAATGCACCTCTATTGAGTTCATACTTGGTTCTATTTACATATTGATTTCTGGCTAATCTCGATGTGGTGAGTGGTTCTTTACGAGATCTCTGAGAAGGAGTAAAAATTGAACATAGATGAATCCAACCTAATTAACACGGTAGTGTAGAAATTATCGGTAGTGGGAGCGTGTGAGACTTTTGGATCTTAAAGCATCTCTAATGCTTGGGTTGAGCTGAGAAGCAAAAGACCTAGTGTTAGTTGGTAGGTTGTCGACCTCGAAGAGGCTTATAATTAAATTGGGCAAGAGTCGCCTTGGAAAGCACATTTTCATGAAACGATAAAATAAAACCTGACTTAGATACAAGAGGATTGTTCAATTGCACCAAGTACCACCCCAGGAATTTATAATCTCTTGGTTTCCCTTAGTTGCAAACTTCATTAGTTAGATTTAGAAATTTCATTAGTTTAGTTTAAATTTTGTTTATATCACAATTGTTAGTTTGGATAGAAGTATTATAATTTGGTGCCCGCTCCCATTTCCACGTGGATCGATGTCAGGTACTTAGGTACACTTTATTACTTAATGGCGTATACTTGTGGAATAGAAACCCATTTATATTTTTTTGCATAGTTTTATATACATCACAAAATACGCCTATCAAGTTTTGGCGCCGTTCTTGAAGTGAAAATCGGTGTTTATGCTAATGCTCCAATGCCAAGTGCTTCTTTAATACTTCAAACATTTTTTATGTATATATTTGTGTGGTTTTTGAGTTTTTGATACTTTTTGTTTTCATTTTGCATAAATTTTTAGGTTAAAATCACAATGGATCCTATCATCGAGTTGACAAATGCATTGGCTCACCTTGAAGCGACAATGGAATCTTGTGATTAGGCGTGAGCATCGAAGAAGAGTGACAATTCAGTCATGAGTCAAATATGGCAACCATATCGTGATGGTTATGCTCGATATGGGTACCCGTACTTGGCGATCCATGAGCCCTGGATGGAGCCACCACCCCGAAACACCTCATGGAATACAAGATTTATAACACTCTTCCAATCTCCACCAGTCGAATCGAGCTGAGAAGAAAGCTATGGATGAATTGAAGAACTCAGCTACATTTACCATAGCCTGACCTGAATTTCAAGATCGATGGATGAAATGGACTACTCCGAGTTGGAGTTGCCTCGGTTTTTAATCCAAATGAGATAAGTCGGCGCAGCGAGAGAATGACAAAGTTAGGCGGCGATGGGTGGTGAGAGTTCATCTTTGAATGTGGCGAGCATCTGAGTTGATTCATGGAATTGGCAGGCTATCGTTCAATTCAGCTGCACCATTCAGGCAAGAAAGAGATGGCTCCAAGGCACTTCTTATACTTCGACTTGGATTTGAGAAAGAACAAACTAAAGAAGAGGAGAGTGTAGTATAGAAGAACTAGTGGCAAAATATATGAAAGAGCAGAGAATACAACCTGTGTCCTTTGAAGGACAACATGAGGATTCCATCTACTCTTGGGGTGAATATAGAAGAAGAAAACTGAGATATGATGAAAATCACCTCGGATAATGAAGAACTTGAGAAGCTTCAAAAGTGGAGGAGGATGATGCGAAACTTGAAAGACTTAGTTGAAGGAGGAAAAGAATTAAACTTCTCAGGATCATATGAAAAGGTAAAAAGAGAGGAGGTTGTGAGACCTTTGGGAGATGACTTTATGGGGTGAGATGCATGAAGAGGTGAAAAATGAGAGAGCGATCCCAATTAGGGTGGATGAGTACATCATTCGCTTGTGATAATTAGAGAGAGGAACCATTGTAAACAAAAAAAATTAAAAAATAGAAAATCAAAAAATAATAAGATTGTGGAGAAGTATGTGCTCGAGTTGCTGATTGAGCACAACTATAACCTCTTAGAAGGATGGAGGCAAGAAACACCAACCCGGTAGTAGTTGGTAGAGTGCAGGTACGGACTCGAAAAAGCGACGACTCAGCAGGAGGCAGCCCAAGCTTAAAATGTTTTCTTTTCTTTTTTCTATTTCGTAGTTAGTTTTGAGTTTTATTTAATAAATTTTTGTGCTTGATTTTGTTTTTCTGTGTTATTTTTTAATTTTAGGTTTTTGGGGATTCAAATCTGGTTTTGGAAGCTAAAAGGTTGAAAGCTTTAAGTTCAATAATTCTGGGCGACTTAAAGAACCAAAGAGGAAACCATATTCAAGCGTCGCTTCATTTTGGACTTAAAGTCTAACCCCTCTTAACACACCTCTTTGCCTCCCAGCGAGCCATATTCATTGGAGCGACTTCGGAGACTTGATCGACCTCGAAGTACTCATTATCCATTCTTGCACTTTTGTTTCACATTGAGGACAATGTTCATTTCGAGTTTGGGGTGGTCAAGAAATCGGTAAGAAAAAAAAATTCAAAATCTGGCATATCTCCTTACTGTTTTAGTTAGTTGTTTGGTTTGTTGGTGCATGTGCTTTTCATTCTTTATTTTATTTGTTTGTGTCTCCTTATGAGTGAGTTTGATGCCTTGTTGGCTAGTAGAAGGTCATTTTGAACACAACTATTCAAAAAAATGCCCGAGTGTAAGAGGACTAGGACCCTTAGGTTTTTAAATGATGCGGAATTGTGTACTTGCTTGGTATAGGTGACTTGCTTAGTCACCTCATTGTGTGCTTTCTGAAGCTATTTCTCAAGGAATCCTATCACCACCTTTTACTTTTGGTCTCCCTTGTATACCTTAGGTCCGGACCTCTTTGCCTTGAATTAGTAACCTTAAGGGGGTTCTAACCATCTAAGTGATGGGACACCCGATCAAAGAGGATTGCCATTAATTTATTTAAAAAGAAAAAAAATGAAAAACAATGAAAAGTCAAAAGAAAAAAAAAAGAAAAGTCAAAAAATAGGCTTGTGAATTAGAATAGAGTGGATCATCAGTGGAATCCAGACACAGTCAGGGGCGCTCAAAAGCCTAATGCCACAACTGTTGGCTAGGAGTCATTGACTTCCTTTTTGCTATGGGACTGAGAAGATGGATCCTTCCCACAACCTAGAGACGCTGAGGTTTGGTTGAGTGTTCGAATTGAAGTTTGAAGGGATTTAATACTTTGGTGCCCTTAACGATTGGTGAGATCGTGATGGATGCATTAAGGAACACTCATCTAAAACTTCTTGGCACTAATTCTCAGCATTTTTTAGGTATTTAGAAATTTTTAGGTATTTTGGTATGAATAAAAAGTGCGTTCTTATCCTTTCTTGGTTAAACTGTCGAATGGGTGAGTTGAAGAACTTCAAGTTTAGGTCTTTGGGACATATGCTTGAGATCATGCCATCACCTACCTTAGTTTCTTGGGAGAAGGTCCTTTAAGGACTTGGGTGGTTGATTTGCTTTGCTTACCATGCATTGCTTTGCCATGTTCCTTAGAAAGTTTAAAAGTTTAAGGATCCTAAATTTTGGTTGAAAAGGCTAATATTGCTAAATTGTGTTCATCTTTGATTCTTCCATTGGAATCATGTTATCATACTCATCTCATTATTTTTAGTTCATGTCATTTCAATTTTTGTTTTTGTTTTTGAGTTGGTCTAACTGGCAGGAATGACCAGAATTTAAATTTGGGGGTGTGATGAGTATCTTAAATCTTTCATTTATCCTATCTTTAGTTAGTTTTTCTAGTGTTTTATGTTAAATAAGTGCCACAATGCTCTAAAGTTCCACTCATGATCGGTCGTCCATTTTGGTGGAATTGTGCGAAATTGGTGGAAAAACTACTACAAAAGCAACGGGAGAGGCTACTGAATATGACATTTTCAGAAATCATATGAGCTCCTATTGCATCAAGCCATATATGTATGGATTCTACTTCAAGAGCTTTCTAGGGATACGAGAACACGAAATTGGGTTGAGTGAAAAGTTATCTGAGTTCAAAACTTGAAGAGAAAATCAGCGAGCATTTCCAGCACCTCCAGCAGGAGGCTATGTTACAGTTTTCAGATATTATATGAGCTCATATTGAATCAGAGACATATATGTATGGATTCTACACTTCAAGAGCTTTCCAAGCGGTACCAAGAACACGAATCGGAGTTCGTATGACAAAGTTATGGCGCTACAGTTTGGGTAAGCAGGGGGACTGCGGCGATCGGGCGTGAGCCAGCGTCGCGGCGTTGCGAAGAGGCTGCAAAAACGACGTCGCGACGTTGCCCGAAGCGGCGTCGCGGCGTTTAAGGGTCGGTTTTGGGTGGATTTTTGGCCCATTTTGAGCCCATAATGGAGGGTTTTTTACTTCAGGCAAGAAGAGGCGAAGAGGGCTGACTAGGGCTTGGAAAAAGGGGGACTTTGTCGAACTTTGGGACGGGAGGTTGGGATTTGTTTTTGAAGGTTGGGAGAAGATTATGAGATTTGTGGAAGAAAATCAGGGACTCACCATCATTTGATCATTATAGTTTCTTCTCCACTCTTTTCTTATGCTTTATCCTAAGTTTATGATGTATCGAGCCACCTACATCATGCTTTAAATTCATAGATCACAGGGTTTGGTTGTGTGACAAACATGGGTTTTATATCATTTGTTAATGTTCCGTTTTCTATTGTTTCTTGTGAATGCACTACATTGATTAAATGCGGTTACATTTACGTATTGATTTAAGGTATCTCGATGTGGTGAGTGGTTAACAGAGATCTGAGAAGGGAGTAAAAGAAGCCCAGACATAGATGGTCAACTGATGCTTTGGTAGTGTAGAAGTGCTCGGTAATTAGGAGCGTGTGAGACTTTTGGATCTTAAAGCATCTCTAATGTGGGGTTGAGAAATTTACGAGGAAGCCAAAGACCTAGTGTTAGTTAGTAGGTTATTCGACTCGAGAGAGGCTTATAATTAAATTAGACAAAAGGTCGCCTTGGAAGGCATTTTCATGAAACGATAGAGTAGAATTTTTGACTTAGATCTAAGAGGATTGTTCAATTGCACCAAGTACCACACAGGAATTTATAATCTGCCGGTTTCCACTAATTTCTGAGAACTTCATTAGTTAGATTTAGAAATTTCATTAGTTTAGTTTAAATTACGTTTTACTATCTGATTGTTAGTTTGGATATTAAGAAGTATTATAATTTTGTACTTAACGCATCCCCGAATTTTCCACTGTGGATCGATATCAGAGTACTTAGGTACACTTTATTACTTGACAAGCGTATACTTGTGCCGGAATAGGCGCCCATTTATATTTTTCTGCATAATTTTATACACATCACAAAAATACTATCGATAGGCCCGCTAACAAGCCCGGCCTGGTATAAGGCGGTTCCAAACTCGGTTGAAATTTAGTCCCCCAGGCAATCCCCTGAAAACCGGGCTTAAACGGAGTTCTGAGATTTTCTATAAATAGGTATGAAACCAACCACCCAGCTTGGAGTCTCAAAAATAGGTAGAAGTAAATAGCCCGAATCAAACCCTGACCTCGACCCGTCACCCGGGCCATAGAAACCATGCCAAACATCCCTTCTTAGGCTATGCTTATGTCTAAAATGCGGACACAGAAGCAAATAAAACGAAAATCTAAGTTGTGCGATCCGGTAGAAATGTAGAAGGCCCAATTTGGGTGATTCAAAGCCCACAACATCGAGTTCACGGATCGCATTTCTGACTTTTATGAAGAAGAACCACGAGTCAAATTCGCCTGTTTCCCAGCCCAGAAATTAGTCAGAAATGAAGGCAGAGTGTAGGGTCAAAACAGGACATCATTCCCAACAGTCCTAAAATTCGGCCAAATAGCCCTTAGGGTGGAAATAAACCAAGTAGGAAGAATCCCTACCTCTTGGAGTGTAGCCTTCGTCGAGTAAACGAACTTTAACTCTCGGCTTAGCGGACTCCAACCGTTAGAACGCCGGAGATCAAAGGAGAAATGCGCGGTTCTCCCTCCCTCTCTCTCTCTTTCTCTATTTCTTCTCTTTATTTCTCTTTCTCCCCACCGATTCCAGTAGAAGCAGCCTGTTCTTCTCTCCCCCCACTCAACCTTATTTTCTTTACTCCTCTTTCCAAGTATGGCCCCATGACTCACTTATCACCAGGGTCACTATGACACATGCACCATGCCATGTGTCACCCATGGCTCGTCATGCGAGTGTCACCATCTCCCCATTTAGGTCCGTTTGCCACGAAAATTGTGAAAATCGTGATCTGAAATTCAATTAAATTCGGTCAGATTAATTAGATTTCGTGAGGCAGATCAATGGTGGTCAGTTCGATCATTAAAGATTTGGCAGAATCTCGAGGAGGTTAATGTAACACTTCCCCAATTATATCACAACCAAGTTTATTCCATGTTTAGGGTTTAATAAAGTAAATTTTGTATTTAGGAATTTGTGTGTATTAAGGGTAAATTGGTAATTTGCTAATTAGGACTCGAGACATAAGATGAAAAGATATGTTATTATAAAATTTGAATAAGTTGATTTGTAAATAGAAGAAAGTAGAATTTAAAATAAAAGAAAGATAAATTTGGGTCAAAAAATAGTATAAGGCCAAACATGGTCTTAGAGATGAGAGATTTTTCTCATTTGGCTAAGGCTTTTACGGAGGAGAAAAGAGAGGAAGGAGGAAGAGAAGAGAAGAAATCCAGGTTTGGAAATTGATATTGGTTGGTTTGGAACATCTCCTTTGTTTGGAAACTATATGGGTATGTGATGTTTGGAATTTTTGTATGGAATACATGTTTGGAACTTGTATGGAATTGTTTGGAATTTAATATTGGTTAGTTTGGAAATTGATATTAGTTAGTTTGGAACTTTTGGTATTGGAACTACCATAAATCTCTCTTTGTCTAAGTTGTGTAGGAAAAATCCTATTAGAAGTGTTGTTTGTTGGTATAAGATGAGTTTAATGGTTTATTTTGAGTTTTGGTTGAGTTGGTTTTGATTTGGAAGGAAATTTCAAGTGAAAATGGCCAAATCAGGTCATTTCTACATTCTACTCGATACCCTTACTCACACAGGTGTAAGGTGCACGCTGAGCATGGGCTCACTTTAGGCGGAGAGGTCATGCCTTTGGCGAGACCCAGAGGCAGGAATTTGCGCTACGGTTTGCTTAGGCAAGCGCCTGCCCAGCTAGGCGTGCATTGCCGCTGGGTGTACACTGTAAGTCTGTTTGGTTATATAACTAGTTAATTCTAACAATCATAAATTGGATTAATAAGGATCCTAATAAGTGAATGAAAGGGTTCGTACAAGTATAATGAGTTCTGAAACACATAATAGTATGCCTGCTTAAGACCGAATAGCGAATGAATAGTCTACGATCGGTGCCGGCACTCTGTGAGTGCTACGACCTTCTTTGTAGTCTTCATGACACCTTTGTTACATGAAGCGAGACACGTTTTGATCGGTGCTTTAGCACTCCTGCTAATATCTTGGGGACATTTTACGTACATGGGCGAGACAAGTCATAATCGGTCTTGTGATCCCTCTTAGTGCTATGACAACACATTTATGGGTAAGCCGTCTCGTCGATCAACGACCTTTCTGCTAGTGTTCGACACTTACGTGCGTGGCAGACACATTTCTAATCGATGATGCCGGTATTCGGTACCTATTGTGTGTCCACATCATTCATTATTCTTAGTCACATGCGGGCATATACTTATATGTTGTCTATCCCCGAATAATATGACATGCGAGCTTATTTATATGATAAGAATATGAATAATGAATAAGAAAAAGTATAAAAATCGAGTTATGTTACGCTAGTATGCTGTGGTGCGCTATATGCAGATACATGTTATGGCTTTCTACGGGAGATATGAAATTTTATTTATAAGAGATTATATTATATGTCTCCTGTAATTGTGCATTACTCTGAGTGGTCAATAGCGTTATCTTGTTTCCCAATGAATAAGCTTAGCGCGGGAGTGTTTATCGGTGTAGATGCTTGAAGAGGACATCAGTGGCATTTTGCATCGACGGGGCGACCATGATAGTAGAAGTCCACCTGATGTAGGTTTTTGTCTCTGTTTTGTAATATAAATGTAATAGTTTTGTAATAGTGGAATTTGTATAAGTACAAGTCAATGAAACTCGGGCATGTATATGTACATGAAATTTTAAACACCACCACGGTGGTAGTTTTAAGAAGATTTATTTTCTTATATATATATATATATATTTATGAAATGGGCTTATCGATGTCAGAAAACGAGGTTAAAGAGTTCGTTCAGGTCGCAGGTGCCCCCTATAGCCGGCTTAGGCGGGGGTAGGGGATGACACTTATGACTGCTTGTTATAGTGTGATTAACCATTTTTTGCCATTTTTTTTCGAAAAAGTTTAAATTTTCCTGGGTTTTACAAATATACTCAAAGATTTGTTCACGGACAGGGATGTAGGGAGGATAAAATCAGTCTCGTTTAGTGCAAGGGAAGATGAGGACCCGATGGATGTGGTATCGATCAAAAGGGACATTTTGGTTTTGAAATAGCAATCGGATCCTCCGTATGACCTTCCCTAAAGCAGATGATGGACCCAAGCACACAGGAATGGCCACATGGAACCTTTTAATCCCGGGGAAGATGAAGCATTTCATGTGCAGAGCATGCCTGGCGCATACACCTTATGAGGTCCTCTCATGGAAAAGAGCGTGGGCTTCGAGGCTATGTCGATATTGCATGGAGGAGATGAAAGATACTTTTCATGTTTTGGTGGGATGCAGTAAGGTGAGAAGCATTTGAGGTAATCCGGCAGTGGGGGAGACCCATAGGATGGCAAGTGATTTTGCATGTTGGTGGGAAGCAAGCTATATATTAGCAACAACGGAGAGGAGATGCGAGATTGTAGCTACGTTTTGAAATTTGTGTGGAATAAAGCGGGAGATGCTCGAGGCGTTAGGTGGTCCCAGAATGGTGAGAGAAATGCGGCTGATGGCGATGCTAAGTGTGAGTGTTGATTAGTACGACCGATGCGAGGCCGGTCCGGGGCGTGGTCATCTTTGCAGATCACGTCCCTGATTCATTTTCTCGATAAAACCTGATTCAAATACTCATTTGTAAGGATAATTATCCTTATGAAAATATATACGTATATATCACGTTAAATTAAAGGGGCCCATCATTTTTGTTCTCGATATACATTTCATTAAATATGACATTATATACTTGTTGCTCCATTTCCCACCTTATACATTTAATATTATAAGCCCAGTTATAAATATAAAAACATTTATAAACATTTATCAGGTTGAATTTTCTGACATAGTTTAATACAAAAGTATCAAAAATGATCATGGAGTTTTCATGTATGCATGGTCGAGACTTTATACACACTCACATACGGCTTTTTGGCGATGACTCTACGCTTACGGTCTTTGCTTTTGAATCACATTCGCTCGATTTACTGTAGCGATGATAAAAGCGACCACGCTAAATATTTTATCTTAAGTGGATTACATATCTGAGTTCTCTCTTCATTTTTTTTAACACAAATCATGCAACTTTCTAAAGTAATGCTTTTGAACCTTATTGAATGATCGATGCAATGCAATCATTATATATATTCGTTTAAATGCTCACGTTCATTTATAATTAGTGATCATTCAAAATATGCACTTTCATATCTGATTGTGGCGCTAATTGGGGTGTCAGTTAACCCCAGTCGGCCGCGGAAAAATCTATCGTCTGTATCACATGGCCCTTGGGCTGCATGTCCTACTCAGTAAATATATTCAACAGTATATTACATGGTTCGATTCTTTTATCACTCTTACTTCAAACATATATTAAAATCTACGATTAATCGTATTTATGCAAAAACTTAAAAAGCCACAGAGCCCGACTTTCTTGAAAATCGGCCTCCCAAGGCAATGGAATTAACTACCGAATCTTTCACTGTCTGCAGAATAATATTCTCTTAACAAGGGTGAGGCTAATGCACAGTAATGGAATTACACTAAATCGTTACTCCCACACCTAAGTGCATACAATGATCCGATTTAAACACACACTCCCAGTAAATTCATTGATCTACTTGAATGTCTAAATGCGAATCCCGTTTCTCGAGTCCTCATGAAGCTCCCTCACTTACCTAAGCCATGTATAAGAAAAATAATCAATTTTTCAAAGCAAAAACTTGTTGTTACCGAAAACACACTAAGTTTCGGTAAAGTATTATACCCTCAGGCCCGAATTAGTTAGGGAATTTTAAACGATCGTAGTCTCATCAGAGATGATTTGTTGGACTATCTCTGGCTGATTCTGGGAAAATCATCTTATGAAATTCACTTTTCCTTGTCATGTTCGTTTTCGAAGAATTCATGCTCATGCCACTCATGCACAATTTAAGGTTTTGCGTATGAAAATGCGTTAATAATCGTTCAGCGCATTCATCTTCAATATATTCCATTACATATATATTAACATATTTAAATCACATCCTGACATGTTATGCAAATTCAATGCAATTTACACCAACTATCAATCATCCATATTCTCAAATTTTTCGAAACCACATGTTATTCAATGTTTATGACAACATGAACTGCTTCATGAAATTTGCTCTGTCAAATTCCGATCGTATTTCTGTATAATTATATTTTGTATAATTGTGGCATAATGCTACATTCATGCATTAACCTATTAATTTTCTTTGATCAGCTTGACTCAGGCCATTCAGCAACTGACTTCATGCACCTGACACATGGGCGTTTTGGTCAATTCCTGAATCGGAATTTGTTTTTTAACGGTCAGAAAGCGAAACGGTGGAACGTTGGTGGGCGACCAGCTCATCGACATTGGTTCCTTTTGAAGCCGTGCAATGGCAATTTTGGCCTCATAGTACAAGCACAAATTATTATAAATTATATCCTGGCCCATCCCAATGTCAAGTGAAGCTGTCCCTGGCTTGACTCTAAAATTTCCATTTACGTCCCCGAGTTTGGAGGCCGTCAACTCAGCAGTTAGTATCAGATATTTCTTCTTAACAAACTTGCTAACTAATTGCAACTCAATCGAATAGGCCCTATCACTGGAGTTCAGTGATCCCCAATGGTGCCAGCATTAGTCCTCGCAGCGTGAAACCTTTCTTCTTGTGAAAGAAATCGGAAATGGTCCAGATTAGTGGGATCTTAGAGAACAATCCTTCTCTCCAAAAAATCATAAAAAACCTAGCCTCTGTAAATGTTTCTCCTCTCCTTCATGTTTTCTTTTTGGCTCCTTAAGGAAGAAGACCACTATTCACTTTTGTCTTCTTTCTCATTAACAATTCATGATACCACCCGTGTCCCTTCTCTTGGATTTTGGCTTTCTACCCGATGGCATCATGCCATGTGTTCACGTGGGCCCCACCTTGAGCTGACTTGAGGCGAGCGGGTTAGCGACCGGTGGCACGCTATGTGCCACTCAAAATGAGCGAAGTGTCCACTTGAATCGTTTCTCAGCGTGCAAATTCTGTCTGAGTGGCCTTGATTCGATATGGTAAGGCTGATTTCGCGAGGCAATTAAGCGGTGAAGTGGTTCGTAATAGGAATCACAGAAAATTTTGGATTTTCACCAGAAATTACGATTTTGTCATTTTAGAAAATTGGAATTTTCTCGAGTCTTAATGATAACCATTAAAGCTTCAATTATGCATTTCTAAATATTCTTATCATTTTGTAAACAAATTTGCTTGATGTTTTCGGTCGTAGGATAACGAGGAATCGCCCGGCACGGAGTCTTCTTTGATTGCTGACCCGGAAATATAAAAAGGTTTTATAGCAGTACGGTCTGTTGGGGCTGTGGCGGATTTATAAAATCATTTGTGAACAACTACCCAGATCTTGTCCGTTGAAATTTATGGATTGGAGTGACACTACATTACGTTTGTTCACAGTACTACTAGTTTGGCCTTTATTGGTATACCAATTTATCCATAACTCGAATATAACTAATAACATTCTATTAAGGGCATTAAAAATCAGTCATATAAATTTATAATAGCACATTTCAATACTCATGCAATTTTTTCATACTTGATCATTTCCTGATCAATGTTCTCCGTCGATTAAAATAAATCAATATGCGGTTTATTGAAAATCATTTCAATAATAAGCGCGAAACAATTTTGATACTTGGTAAGAAGAAGAATGAGAGCAGAACGAAAAGTCATCACACTTGATTCCTATCCTCGAATCTCGACTTGATTCGGGTTTCCTAGTCTCAGCCCACTAATCCATCACGATTAGAACAATATAAGTTATGGCTTATTTTAGGTTTCTAGATTAGGTTTAATTTCACAACACAGCCCTTGTAAAAATTTTCTAGGAACAAATGAGCCATATTTTACCCAACTTCCTTCAAATCCATTGTTCTTCTATAAATCTATTTTATTCAAAAATTGGAATTATCCAATTCGAAGTATCGAAACTCCAGACATGTTCTAAACATATGGGATTATTCTACGCCTGACACATAACGGGAATTTGCCCCAGCAGAGCTGCTTTAGGCGAATTTACGGTTCCTATTGGGTCGAATTTGAATACAATTATGTCGGAGAATTACTCTAGAAGTTAAGTTTACGAAATTTGAATAACTCAATTTGGATGAGTGAAACTCGACTTATAGCTACATGCAAATTGTTCAGAACATCAAAGCTAATATCGGGCGAACGAGAATTGACCGTGAGGCCTCACTTTGGCAATTTGTTGGGTCCCAATGGGGTTAATTTGGATACACTTATTTCGAGGAGCTTTGTTATCTAGAAGTCTGGTTTCACCGTAATTTTGAATCACTTTCCAGTTTGGATGAGTGATGACGAGTTATAGCGAAACAAAAACATGAATTTTGGAAAATTTTGACAGCATCTCCTAAAAACCAAACATTTCCTTTATCTGAAAATTCTTTAACACGATCGAACCCTGATACACCTTGAAAACTAACGAGAATCTGACCCCGAAACCAGAACAAATATGAAAGCTTAGGAAGGTTTCTAACCTTGATTATCTTGTGGCTTGAAACCAGCTCCCGTTTTCCTTCCTATTTTTCCTTCTTTCTTCTTTTCTTCGCTACTTGCAAAACCTTGGACGAATGAGGACGTCGACAAAGGTTTCTCCACTTCTCAAAAAAGCGTGAGAGCCACTGGCTCTCGAATGTGAATACCAAAATAAACTCTCCTTCTAGACTTGTTTGGTCTTATCATTTATCATGTAAAGATTTATGTTTAGGTACAGCACATTTTTAAATCATATTTTCTCATTTTTGCATTAAAGACCTCCTATCCTCCCTATTTGACATTTCATTTCTCAATATTCTCACTTTGACATTTATTCTTTTTCATTTATGATCCTTGGGTTTTCGTTTGACATTTTTACAGGTTATTTGACTCTGTAAAATTTTGATTTTTATCATTTTTCGTTTTTAGAATTCGCAGGAAAAATACAATTTATTTATTTTATACCTAAACATGTTATTTATAAAATTGTTAGAGTATTTTCGGTATTCTGACTCTCCCCTCCTTAAAAATTTTTCCTTGAGAAATTGCAATTGAGCAGTTCACGGGTATTGTTGCCACATAAGCTTCTTCACTTTCCAGCCGACTTCCTCGTCTTGTGGTTTCTCCATAGACTTTGACTGTCGAATCACTTGTTCTACTTGATTCTCTCACTTCTCGACCAGAGATCTCTACATGTTCTTCTTCAGATGTCAAATCTAGTATAAACAGATTATCTCTGAGACTACATTCAAATGGGTCGACGATACCTGTAGCATTGACACATGGAAGACGGTATAGATCTTTCGACTTTGGAGGTAAAAATTTAATCGATATGCCACTGGACCCACTTTCTCTATCACTTCATACGGTCCAATAAACCTAAGGCTCAACTTGACCTTCTTTTCGAATCTCATGACTTTCTTCCAAGGCGATACTTTCAAAAACACTTTATCGCCAATCTCATATTGAATGTCCTTTTTCTTTGAGTCGGCGTAAGACTTTGTACATGCATTATTTACTCAATATTTCTTTAATCATTTTTTCACCTTTTCTTCGGTCCTCTTGAATCTAAATCGGGGCAATTATTTTCTTCTTACTTAACTCATTCGACCTGATGTTACCTTTCTTTGAAGTAGAGAGCCTCCTGGAAACATTCGATATTATTTCATTGGAAGAATTTATTATTATACCTGAAATTCAAGCCCAGAGGAATGTAATACATCCTAGCTACCCTCACTTAGTAGATCCACCTGACTTCTGGCATATCTTCTAAAACTTGAATCACTCTCTCGATTTTCCATCAGATGCGGGAGGAGAGTTATCTTTGAAGTAGTCCAGTGCTAAAGCCTCTTGCAGTTTTTCCCACGAAATCTCGAGGTAAACCTGGATCTACATCGAAATGATAGACAAAAATCCAATATGTCGAACTATTTCCTTTTATGTAAAAGCTACGCGACTTATCAAATGAATAGTCGGTTCTCAGCTAATAGGAAGTGAGGTGACTTAGTGTCCCGGTCACCATAGCCCCAATGAGTCATACTTTCTTCACAATCGCTGGTAACAGACCACAAAATCAAGTGTGATTGGTCCATTTCCACTCAGGTATTTTAATAGGTCGCAACAATCTTGAAGGAACTTGATGTTCTACCTTCACTTTTTGACACACCATAAACTTGGTCACAAATTCCGAAACATCTCTCTTCATTCCAGATCACCAGTATGAAGTCTTTAAATCCTAATACATTTTTGTGCTATCGGGATGCATAACAAAGGATCCACCGTGTGCCTCTTCAAGAATGGATTTCTTCAGTTCATCATCATTATGTACACAAACCTAATCTCTATAATACAAAGATCCATCATCATTCCTGCCCCGAAAATTGATTTCTTTCCACCTCTCTCTGGTTTTTCTATCGGTTCATTATTATTACACTTTGTCGTCGACAATGACAATGGGCATTCAACGCTCGAAAGTGTTTGTGGACTTTCTACCTGGAAGTGTTTGCCCTTTACATTAGCTTTCCCGAGGTGATAGTCAATGACACAATCATAATCCTTGATCAATTCCATCCATCTACGTTGTCTTAAGTTAAGCTCTCGTTGCGAGGGCAAATACTTAAGACTTTTTTTATCGGTGTAAATGAAAAACTTTTCTTCGTAAAGGTAGTGTCTCCATATTTTCAATGCAAACACAATGGCAACCAATTCCAAATCATGTGTAGGGTAATTCTTTTCATGCGGATTCAAGCGCAGCGGCTTATAAGCTACCACTTTACCCTCTTGCGTAGGACATCCAGTCATTTAATAAGCGTCACTAAAAATCCGTATTCTTTCTTAGTAGGTATTTGAGTAAACCGGTGCTCGATTAAGAATGCTTTCAGCTTTTCAAAATTAATTTAGACACTTCTCACTCACTTTCGAATCTCACATTCTTTGGGCAATCTCGTTTATAGGGCTGGAGTCATCAAAACCCCTTAGACACGTAACTACGATTCAATATGCCATGACATTTCGATGGTTTCCGACGATAATCACCTACATCTTCTTTGGATCCTCGAATTCCTTCTTACGTCCTGATATTATTGAGAAATGATACTATCGGCAAAATTCGCATTTACTCGGTTTGCATATAATTGTTCCTTTCGGGTTTCTAGCAGCACTACCCGAAGGTGTATCGATCTTCATGATCCTTTGAATACATAAGGATGTCATCGATAAACACCCATTAAAGCAGTCACATATAATTCGAAAAACCGCGATTCATTAAGTTCATGAAATTCATTTGGTGCATTTTGTCGACCAAGCGGCATTACGAGACCGTAATGTCCATGTCGCGTTCTAAATGTGGGCATATGCATCATCATAATCCTCAATTGGTAATCTCAGAGATCGTAGATTCGATATTTGAAATGATACTTGCACCTTTGATTGATTGAGCGAGTCCATCAATCCTAGGTAACGGATACTTGTTTTTCATTGTCAATTTGTTTAGTTGCCTATAATCAACACACAACCGAAGCGTACCATCTTTCTTCTTAACAAAGAGCACTGACGCTCCCCATGGTAATACACTCGAACAAATAAATCATTTCTCTAACAATTCTTGCAATTGAAGCTTCAATTCTTTTAACTCCACCGGAGCCATTCTATACGGTGTAATGGATGCCGGAGTGGCACTCGGAACAACGTCAATTGCAAACTCAATCTCTCTTTATGGAGAGATCATTAATTCAACACATACGGATAATCATAAGCGCAAGGTGTCTAATAAGCTAGGCTTCGCCTTTTTCGTATCAATCACATGCGCGAATAAGCTTCCTGCCCCACTTTCGAGACCATTGTTTTGCGATGGCGGCGGATATCACATTAGAGATGTGGTTCGACCTCTCACCAATAAAAGTCAATTCCTGGCCACTCGGTGTCCTTAAGGTCACTCGTTTCATTCCCACTGATCCCAACCGCCGCGGTGGCCGGGACAGCAATCCCGTCACAATATCACATCGAACTCTTTGAATGATAACTTCGATTAAGTCTCGCCGAGGCTTCGTACTCGTATTTTTTGATGGAACGATGCAGCAAAACTCACGATCCATGACACTTTATGCCCCTAACAGTTTGTCACGAGATATCATACCGAGTTTCACTGCTTGATGCATTCACGCAAACTTGGAATGGAAGTACAAACATAGGAATGATTTGTTTCTGGATATATCATTAAATATGCAAAGTCTCGAAGATATGGAAATTACCCGACTATCACATCAGGAACATCTTTATCTTCTCTGCTTTCATTGCATATGCCACTGGTTGAACACGGGCATCATGCGCTATGGTTTGTATTAAACGTCTCGGCACACTCGATGATGCAATACTCTTGTTGTCCCTTGTTGCTTTCTTGTACTATTGGCTGTACCCCGCGGTCGAGTCTTTGTGAAAGACGGACTTTAGAGACTGATATTTTTACTTTGTGCTCGCGGATTATAAACGAGCAAGCTGTAATCTAACCTCTTCTTTTATGTTTTCTTCCTGATATTATTGGAATAGGAGGAAGTGGTCCTACGGATGAACCTCTTAGTGCACTAGCAGCGATGATGCGATAGAATAGTCTTGCTATCAATGATGCATTTGGTCCTTGAGTTGTAGAGGTGATTAGAACCACTGTGGTCCCTCTAAATTTCTTATTCCCAGTGTTGATAGAACTTGGCGGCGGGGTTCTTCTTCTCTATCTTCTTTCTTTTCTATCATACTCTTCCTTTTCACCCTTCGACATTTAGTGCGTATGTCGCGAGCTTAGAAAAATCTTCCGCGGGAATCACTTGTGACATGGGCTCGAATACTTATAATCGTGAGAGCCGTCCCTCGGGCACCACGACACTTCTCTTCCTTTGTGACTAACATCTCTGGAGCATACTTGCTCAACCGGGTGAATTCCCTATGATATTCTATCACACTCATCTTCCTTTGCTTCAAATTATTCAACTCTCGTCTCATATTGCTTTGGTAAATACAACCCACATACTGTTTCCTGAATTCCACCAGGAAAAACTACCATATAACACTTTTCGGTGGTGTGGTTCTAGTCCATGAAACCCGCCACGTAAGCCCTCATCTGTAGTAATGAGGGTTGCACCACTCTAGAATTCTCCTCGGGTGTCGCGATCGTTTATCGTGCGTTCTCGGTTCTTTGACGATTTGCGCCTGGAAGGCTCATTGACTTGCTTCCCGAGAAATCCTATGGGTTGAGGTATTTTGCCATTCTTTTATGGTGGCGGATTGAGGAACAAGCGTAGTAATTCTTATTTGCTCTTTGCAATGCTTGAGCTATTTGCTGGAGGATATCTATAGTACCTCCTACTGCTTGACCTTGCTCATGTATCGATGGAGCATGGGACGCTTGCCCACCATCCCGTGCGGAGCTATTTAGGAAGCTTCTGAGTCACCTCATGACCACATTGTGGTGCATGCTTATCCATGCTTATCTATTAAGGCCAGGCCGGTCAGCATCGAGTCACGTCATCCTTTAAATGCAAATCTGATGTGTCGCAGCAAATTTCAAAAATCATTTTGCCGACCTCAACCTTGGCTCTGCATTACCACTAAATGTGAGGTGCTCGCGTGCAGGCAGGCGGCAGGATGCAGACCAGGATTCGGGATGTGGTCATATCTATCTGAATCGTCTGATTCATTTTCTCGATAAAACTGATTCAAATACTCATTTGTAAATGATAATTATCCTTATGAAAATGATAATTATCCTTATGAAAATATATACGATACATATGCGTTAAGCTTGAAATTACATCATTTTGTCCGCATTCACACATTTCATTGATATGGCATTATATGCCCATTTATATTTCCCACCTTTATACATTACGGTATTATAGCAGATTATAAATATAAAAAACATTCCCTGGCAATTTATCAGAGTTCAATTTTCCATGACATAGTTTTAATATAAAAAGTATCCAGCCCAGTCATGGGGTTTCATGTGACACATCGTTTGAAACTACTTTACTCTATGCGGCTTTTGATGATAAGCTCTATACTTGCAGGTCTTTCGCTTTTGAACCTGTTCACTTTCCCGGTACTACGTGATGATAAAAGCAGCCTTGGTAAGCATTTTCATGCTTAGTGGTTCTATACAGTTATCTTTTCATTTTATTTTAACACAAATCATGCGACCTTTCTAAAGCAGTGCTTTTGAACCTCATTGAATGATCAATGCAATACAATACGTATATATATTTATTTCATATACATTCATTGATTATTCCAAATATGTACTTTCATATGCAATAACTCATTTAAAACTTAAATCATGCATTTCACAAATATTCTTGTCATTTTGTCCTTAAACGAATTTAGCTAATTTTGATTAACGTAGGATAACGAATCAACCGACATGGTCTCATTTGAAATTTATAAGCGGGTATAAAGGTTTTATAACCTGATCTTGATTACATGCATTATTTAGTTATAAAAAAATCATTTGTGAATGCTACCCAGATTCTTGTCCGTGAGCTACGGATTGGGTGATAACACATTACGTTCGTTCTGGTATTGCTATTTTGACCCTTATTGGTATGTCGATCCCATCACCTTTCGAATATGACGGATAATATTCTATTAAGGGCATTAAAAACCAGCCACAGAAATTTATAATAGGGTATATACATTTATACTCAAATAGCACATTTCAATACTTATGCAATTTTTTTCATGGCAATCATTTCCGCAATCAATTTTTCTCAATCCTTAATATAAATCAATATGCGGTTTTATTGAAAAATCGACAGTAATTACGCCAAATAATTTGATACTTGAAATAAGAAGAGAAGAATAGAGAGCAGACCGAAAGGTTATCGCGCCGATTCCTATCCTCGGAATCTACTCGACTTTAATTCGGGTTTTCCTCGTGGCCAGCCCCTGATCATCACGATTGAGGAACAATATCGGTTGAAGCTATTTAGGTTTCCTAGTTAGGGTTGTTTTATACCCAACACACCTTCATACTTAAAAATTTTCTAGGAACAAATAGGCCATATTTTACCCAGCTTCCTTCAAGTCATTGTTCTTCTATAAATTTATTTTATTCGAGAAATTGGAATCGTGTCCGATTTGGGCTGTGAAACTAGGATATGTATAAACATTCGGGTTTATTCTATTTTCAACATAGAACCCGAGAAATTTGCCCTTACAAAAAACAGGCTCTCTTTAGAAGAGATTTAAGATTCACAATGGATTACAAATTTGAATACACTTATTTCAGGGAAATTTGTTCTCCTAAAAGTCTAGTTGATCATAATATTTGAATCATTCAATTTGGATGAGTAAGAAGCTGACTTATGGCTAAATACCAAAATTGTTAAAACACAGCGTATGGTAGACGAAATTAACACAGCAGAGCCTCACTTTAGCTTCGATTTTACCTCGATAGGTCGAATTTGGATACACTTATTTTAAGGAGATTTGTTTTCTTAGAAGTCTAGTTTACCCAAAATTTTGAATTACTCAATTTGGATGAGTGATGGCCATGTTATGTGGCTCAACTATGAGTTTTAAAAAAATTTGTGACATCTCCCAAACGATATTTCTTTTATCTGAAAATTCTTTAGCAGCGATCGAACCCTGATACCTTGAAAACTAACCCAATACAACTAAACAAACAAATATGGAATTAGGAAGGGTTTCCTAACATTGATTCTCTTGCAGCAGAGCCACAACTCCCGTTTTCCATCTCTTCTTCCTTACTGCTTCTTTTCTTTCACTTTACTTGCAAAACCTTAAGGGCCAAATGGGGGACGTCGATCAAACCAGGTTTCTCCTTTTCAACGTGAGCCTTAACTCTCAAATGTGAATATGCAAAATGAGCTCATTCTAAGACTGATTTTGGTCTTATCCCATTTATGTGTAAGACATTATTTAGCTAACCACATTTTAAATCATATTTTACCGTTTTGCGTTAAGACCTCCTTCACATTTGACATTCGACCTGATATTATATTTGGCATATATATTCTTTTCATTTATGACCACTTGGGTTTTTATTTGACATTTTACCAAATTTATCGACGCATGGAAATTTCGATTTTTTTATTTTTATTTTATCATTTTTCGTTTTAGCGATTTAAACGCTGAAAAATACAATTCTATTTATTATCGCCGCTTGTATTACTCAAAGCCCCATTATAGTATTTCGGGCGTTCTGATGGGATTGTGCATATCAAGCTGGCCTATGGGTGACAGACAGTATATACACTACTCGTTTGGTCCCCTCCACGACAGGCCACTGAAGTGCAATGTGGGCGCAACCACGATTCCTGAACTCGGGTTGATAAGGTATGGAATGGTTATCTGGGACCACCATGGCAGAGTGCAAGCGACAATAGGGGGTAGCTTGCATGGGGTGATGGACGCCTTGAGTGCTAAAGCCATGAGCTGTCGTGAGGCTTTGTCTTGGTTGAAAATGAACTAGTTTCAAAGGGTCTCGATAAATAAGAACGTCGAACAGTCTACTCCTAGTCGAGGCGATGAATAAGAACGTCGAATACTAGTCCCCGATTGAATTGATCATGGACCATTTAAGCTTGATGAAGGAGATACTAAAGTACAATTTGTGTTTTGTTAGAAGGTCAGCAAACAAAGCTACGCATTGCTTGGCTCAAGTAGCTAGGTCGAGGTATGATCTAGGAGATTATACATTTAGAGTGTGTTTGGACAGGCTTATTTGAGAACTATCTTTATCCACGTAAGTGCTTGATCGCTATAAGTGTGGAAGAGAAATAAAAATAACCATATTTTATAAGCTATTTAGCTTATTTTAATAAGCTCCATGGAGAAGCTTATCAAAATAAGCTTAAAAAAGTTTATATGAAAGCCTAAAAATGATCATCTTAATGACAATTTATGTAAAAAATATGAATTTTTTTTGAAAAAATAGAAAATCATTTCAAAAAGAAATTATGTAAAATGAGTAAATTTTTGAAAAATATATATACTTAAATATAGGAAAAATATTTTGAAAAATAATGATAAACTTATAAAAAATTCCAAAAAATAGGTAAATTTTTTGAAAATTTATGTAAAATACAGGAAAAAATCATGACATATGATTTAAAAAATATGAAAAAAATTATATTGATGATAAGGTATGGCAGACTCTAGAGGATGGATTGGGGGTGGAGTCGAGAGCCAAATCGGCCGGATCAAATTTGACCTCATTTTGGGAGCCCCGAAAAATGTCGGCCCGAGCGGAGCCCTACGTCAGAATTAGTATATATAAAATTGGCAGTTGGGCAACCTTTGAAGTAGAGCCAAATTTAGCTGTTTTTTGGACCAATAAATTAACGATTGCCACCCCATTCGGGTGGATCGAATTTCTGACAGACGAGCTTAAATTGTTACCTCTAATTGATGATGAGAATAATGATATTGATGATAATTTTCTTGATTTAGTATTTGATGTAGATCCATGAATGTTTATTTTGTTTTGGAACTTATAATTTTTGTGATGGTGAGAACCATTAATGATGTTTATTATTTTGTTTTGAACTGTTTGTAATGATTGGAAGCACTAGTGATGTTTGATTTTTATGTTTGATGTTTTTTACTTTATTGTATTTTATTATTAGATAAGCGCAAACCAGTATTTAGTGAGATATATAATTTTTATTTATATTAAGCGTAGTGCATCCTTCAAAAAGCATGCGCTTGGGCCTTAAAATATATTATTTGGATATAATAATATTAAATAAGATATTATTTTATTTATTTCCCTTATTATTAAGGATAATACATAGATAATGAAAAATTTTAAAATATTGGATATTATAATATTAATTGAGATATATCAATGATTATCAATTAACTATTAAAAATATTTGAATTTTAACTATATTTATATTTATTTATTAACAAATAGAATTATTTTTATTTTTTACTTTAATTATTTTGTTAAAACATATTTAATCACATTTAAAATAAGAAATAAATTATTTTTTATGATTTATACAAAAATAGTTTATATGTGTTAATTTCTAAAAATTTAATAGTTATGATGAGAATATTTCGAACTATTAATTTATAACTAAAAATTATCTGAATCTCAAGTTAATTTTAATTTAAAAAGGTTGTAACTTCATTAATTTTTAAATTTTTTGAAAATTTGAAATGATTACTATAAAAAAATAAAATGAAGTGATAATGTTAAATTTATAATGTAAAAATAACTTGACATGGAAAATATTCAAAAAAATTAAAGAGAATATTTATAACACTTGCAATATATATAATAAAGGGCCAATTGGTGTGGTGGAGATGGGAGCTCTTCACCTCATTTTTAGTAAATGGTTGCTTCTTAAAAATTGATATTTCGTGAAATATCGGTAAGCGATATTTATCGGAATTTATATTTAACGATAAATTCCCGAAATTTCTTCTAACTAACTATCGGCGGAGGATATCGTGTCGATCTCCACCGATAGCGATATTTTGGCCAAATATCAACCGATATTGTCGATATGTTCATCCATGGTGGGAATCATTAATGATGTTTATTATTGTTTTTGGTGTTTATGGTAATTGGAAGCACTAATAATGTTTAATTTTTATGTTTGATTTTTTATTGTATTTATTATTAGATAAAAGCTATGGAAACTGATATTTAGTGAGATATACTTAATTTTTTGTTAATATTGGGCTTTGTGTCTGTCCAGCTTAAAAAAGCGTGCGCGCCAGTGAACTGCGCGCAGGCACAAGGCTTTTGAGTCATGAGTTATTTTAATAATTATGAGTTTATAGTACATCACGTTTCAATTTATAGAAAGCATCTCAAAGATTGTAATGAAGAAAAAAAAAATTAGTATTTATAATCTCGTGATGAATATGAAAAAAAAGTGAAGATGAGATAATGATTAATTAGCTATTTTTTATACTAGACAGTACATTTGAATGATAAATGTTTTCAATATATAACAAATATTTACTTTTAAAAAATTTTTTATCATGATTTCATAATATGTTAATATATTAATTTTAGTTCTTTACTTTTTAGTTTTTAATGTTTTTAAAGTATAGAAAAATACTTCATTTATTTATTCTTCAATATTATAGCACTTATATTAGTGTTATTAATCATTGTTATAAGTGCTTGTATATTAATGCATCAAATACCTTAAAATAATGTATAAAAAACTGCATCTAAATACAAATAGTTTATTAGGAATAATATTTATAACACTAGCAAAGCTCTCATATAATAAGTTATTATAAAATAATGCTTAATTAAACTATTTACCATAGAGACTAATCCTCCTGCCTTTTCTCAGATGTAATAGCCTTGGATTCTATTGAATAAAAGGTCTTATTTTTATCAAAAAAAAAAAAAAGAAAAAAAGAAAAAAGAATAAAGAAAAAAATCTCAACATTAAAGTGAATTAAAAATAAATATTTATAACAATTAAATCTCATAAAAACATAATTAATTTGGTTGCAGAGTAAAAATAAAGAAATTCAAATTAGTAGTTGTCAATATTTTAATTTTTTAATAATATATGAATTAATTACACTCCATATTATATCTCTATTCAAGATAATTTCACTCTATTTTATAAAGAAATGTTTTTAATTGAAAACATTTTCTCTTACCAACTCTTATGAAAAACATTTTTATGAAAAGCTTAAAAGAAAAAAGAAATGATTAAATACTTCTTATAACTTACAGTATGATCAAAGGTGCATTTAATATTATCAAAAGATATTTATTAAAATATTATAATAAATAACAAATATTAAAAAATATAAAAACATATGTAAATATCTATCCAACTTGTGTAAAATGAATTTGAACCTATGCTAATGAGTAAGAATGCAACCAAGGATTGGACTATTCACATTTTACTGGCCCGTTATGTTTGTATCGGGGCCAAGATTACACTCAAATACCGTTAGTAGTCGTATCATTGAGTTTGCATGCAAATTTTTTAGTCTTAGTGATCTGAAACTTTTTTCGTGTAGTAATTCAAATCCAGTATCACTGTCGTTCTGAAACACACTTAAATGGATAAGCAAAATTTATCAAGTGTTTGCGTAGATGAGCTGACACTAAACAAGAACATAATGGACGAAAAGAAAACTTAAAGACTAAATTAGACATGGCTATGGTTCAGACATTTATGCACCTTTTTCCCTGTTTGTATCACTACCATTTTAACATTACATATATATATATATTTTTTTTTCCTTTTTTACCTTCCATGGCAATAGCTAGCAAATCAACCAGGAGCATATTGATAAACACATTCATAACGAATGACATGGGGGTGACTAAAGCCATTTGGGTCAAGAATTGGAAGTTAGGCAGCTGATTGAACTGTTTACATTTGACTCCCATAAAACCAGCACCCATGCTTCCGTCTTCCTCAATCTTGAGGGGAGATCTAAATTGAAGCCAGATAGTGACTTGAGAGCAATCAAATCATGCTATCTTGAAAGATTAGAAAAGCTTCAAAGAGTGGTTGATTAGCAAACCGGATATCAAAAAGACTTAAAGAGTGTGTTTATTAATAATTGTAAAGTGTTTTAAATAATTTTTAAATGTCACCCTTTGGGTCTGTTTGGCTAAGTCAAAGTCGTTAAAAGGATACAGGGATAGAGTTTATGAGGAGGGTTGAAACTCCGAATTCTTATAAGAACAAAGTATTATAACAGAATATACAAAGTAAATAGAAGTAAAAAAAAACGTTAAAGAGGTTAGAAGAACTTTTAGAATCACTATTAAGCAGGCTAATTTTCCTAAAAAAATACTTCAAGAAAACACTTTCACACAAACACTTCAGAGTACAATTACCACCAAAAATGTTTGGTCATTAGCCATCAATTAGGGTTTCTTTTAGTGTATTACTACAAGCAAAGATGAGCTTTGAATTGAACAAAGATGGATTGATAGATAAAGAATTGCATTTCAATTGCAAGACTTTCCATGCTGGTGAACACAGATTCTCCTGCCTTCAAATTTAGAGTCCCTCTTCCATTGCTTTTTGTTGGCAACTTCACTTCAATTCAGACTTAAGAGAAGGATTTCATTTCAAACATACTTTAAGGGCTGAGGAGGATGATTTATTTCTTTCTAAAGGGGCAGGGGAATGATCACATTTCAAGCTTTCTTGAAGGGCTAAGGAGGATGATTTATTTCTTTCTAAAGGGGCAGGGGAATGATCACATTTCAAGCTTTCTTGAAGGGCTAAGGAGGATGATTTCTTTTCAGGCTTTTAACTGTTCCCAATTAGGTTTTTCGTACCAAATGGTGTTTGAGGTTTGCTTAAAAGATGGAGCCTTTGAGTTAGGTAAGGTAATTGTTGTAAAGTTCAGGAAACTGCACCCATAATTGTTTGTAGAAGCAACACCTTGAAGATGGACTTCCTAGTAAGACAAGGAGACAGATCACCAAGATGCAGTTTTGAAGTTGACATCTCCAAGAATACAACTCTAGATAGCATTCTGAATTGTGGTTGTAGTTTCAAAATCTGCATCCTCAATTTTACCTTCAAAATCAACAGATCTAGAAATATTATTTTCATCAATTATTATCTACAACTTTTAAAATAAGCTTAAACAAGGGCCAGTAAGTTTTTAAGAGCACTTCATTAATTACATTGTCTGTCTATATCATTTGATATCATTAATCCTTTCCATACCATTATTAAAAATATTTCAACCCTTTTAATGAATTTTTATATTGCTTTTGTTGATGTACATTTTTATATTGAATTCCTGATGTGTTGAAGAGGTTCATTGCACCTCTTTGATAGTAAGAACTCTTGAAGCTTGAATCAATTATCAAGTAGTATCAAGCAGTAAAGGGTTACGATGGAGTGGGGTTATGAGAGGTTTCAGGTTAAGTTTAAATGGAGACCAAAAAAAGGGACAAAAAAACTTTTTTGAAGAGGTAATGAAGCATAAAACTGATTCTCTGAGAAGTGGCTTTGTTTCCACCCCCCCTCCTTTTTTTTGAATGAATACCTAAAGTTGCATTTCCAAAATGTGCTCATTTTCCCAAAAAAAAAAAAAGAAATAAAGAAAGAAAATCACAGCTCATTCAAGTGGTGCAAACAGGCTATTTTGTATTGGGATTGCAACAGATGTTGCTTTAACTTCCCTCCAATCCAGGATATAGAGGAAGAAAAACAATGAAAATTTTTAAAAAATGGGCAAGTAAATGAATATGTTTACAAAACGATTGGTCTCCTTCATTGTCCTTTGCAATGATTTGTACCATCAAAATGAAGGTCTAGTGACATGAAGAAATTTAAGTGGTGAATAGGAACAAAGGGTTTGGCTAAGCTCAAAGCTTATGGCTCGAGGCTTTTCGATCGTGGATTGGAATATTCTGGCGTGCATGGATCCCATCCCAAAAAATGATAAGAATCAGGATCTAATGGTCAAAAGCTGAACATATAGCTCGAAACATTGCCCTTTCTTCCTAGGAACAACTAGCATGGCAATTGGCAGGTTCAGGATAGGTCACCCTTGTCCCAACCCCACCCCATTTACCACACAAAAATTCTCAAACCTGATTAAACCTGTGACTAAGATGGGTCAAGTCAGGGGAGAGAACAAAATTTTTTTTTTAAACCCATACAGTCATACCTATCCTAACCCATCTCGAATCTCTACAACACATAGCACTGCATCTCCCAATTACAAATTTGCATTCAACACTGCCAACATTTATCATCAAATAATAAATGAACTCTACACAACACTCCCAACATTCATCTCCTCCTGTCCCAAATTTGTATTCAAGACCGCAACCCCTTCATCATCAAATAATAAATGAAAACAACTCCCACAGTAGATGGTATATCAGGGGAGGTGCAGAACTAGGGTTTCAAGAGGGCTTTTACAACAAAATAGATGGATAAAATTATTATCAGAGATGAAGAAAATGGATGAGGCAGGCATAGCAGAACTAGAGAGAACACCATGAGCACGAGTCCCTCCATCAACCCTAGCCAGGCTACCCCACTTGCAGCTAATGCATTAACAAACTCAAATCCATACAAAAACCCCAAAATTTCAAAACACCCTAAATCAGAGATTGAAAGAATGTGTCTTCAGAAACCCTAATTCAGAGATTGAAAGAAGGCGTCTCCTCAGAGGGGAAAAGTAATCAGAGGTAATAGAGAGAATAAAGTGAGAACAATGAACGAGAATTTGGGAATCGTGTGATTGAAAAGGGAAAGAGTAAAGGGTTTTAATATTTAAACAAAAAAAGAACGGGGTATTATTGGTAATCAAGTTGGGGCCGGGCGGAAATTAACCCAAACCCGATTCAGGGTTTAACAAATTTTCCGAAACCCGTTTAAACCTGATTAGAAGCCACCCATGCACATAATAGGGGTGGGGCAGATTACCCTATAAGCTAAATCCGTTGCCATCCCTAGGAACAACTAGAATAATTCTTTTTCATGTGTTTTTACTTTACCAGCATTCATCTATTTACTCACTTTTGTGTTCACCAAGTTAGTAGACTTTTCCATTCCATGATTATAACAAAAGTTCACCTCAATATCTAGGTTTTCACATAATAGAGAATTCTTCATACCTCCTCATCCTTCAACAAGATACACATACAAGTTAAGATACAGGTTGATGCACTGCAAGCATTCAGAGCAAACAATGATAACATGATGGATGACGAATTATGGAAGTGCACAAGACCCTGAAAATACTGAGACATCTATAGCCACTTCCTTCATCTATTTTGATTTGCATAGAAGTACGGGTGAACACCTGCAAATTAAAATAATAAATAAGTGACCTCTAATTTTCCGCCTCTCAGTAGGTGAGGAACTCATTGAGATAAACATCTTTAATTATTGTTGTACCCAGTATCTAAACCCTGCTCATGCATTTATCTCTCTCTAAAATCCACATTTCTCTATGTCGTATATTCTTCATTATTATAAATTAAAATTCTTAAAACTATGCTCAAATCAAATTCAATAATAATTTACATATGAAGAAACAGAAACAGATATCAAGTTCTTCATAATTCATCTAATTCACAAGTCATCAGACAACCAGAAGTACAAAATACAGACGAATAAATGAAAACTTACCAAAGCGACCCAATCAGAATCCGAAACCTCTCAACCCGAACCTGAAGCTGCTCCAGAGATCAGGACCAGTCTCTCTTCCTCTCTTCTTCATACTCAGAGATCTTCTGTGGGCAGTTCAAACCTACAGACAGGACAAGGAATTCTGGAAGTCAACCAAGGGATGATACAATCCCCATGGTATCCATGGCCACACGGCAATTTCCTGGCAGTCCCTCTGATGGAACCGCATCTTTACAAATAGCGCGCATAAAACCTCCTCCTCCGACTTAATCTTAACACTCGGTAACGCAGAAATCGCAGATTTCGACGCCGGAGGAGCTCCTCTCCTCGCAGCCCCGTCGTTGTCGGCCAGGTTCTGCAACAATTCCTCGTAACCATCTGCGTCCACGTAATCTTCTGGATTTCCCGTATAACCCTCAGGTTCGGGCATTTGAAAATGAAATTCGATTGTGCTGTCCTCTGATGCCATCAAGATCGCCCAATCAAGTATTGCGTTCCGATTGCCGGACGCTTGAGCGGCGAGGTTACGAATACGACGGCGTAACATCTCGCGACGCCTCCGGAGAAATCTTGGCGAAAGTCGATCTCAAGGGCGATATACGGTACCTTCGTTCTCGTTATCGGATCGATCTTCCTCTTCCTGTTCTTCTCCCTCTCCATCGTTCTCGTTCACGTCCTCATCATCCTCGTCATTGTTCCAACCGTCAAGCTCGATCCTCAGAAAGTCGTCCTCAGATGTGTGATCCGGAGGCGGTGGAGGCGGTTCCTCGTCATCACTTGGCGGCTGAGCGATACGCTGGAGGCGTCGCGAGAACGCGTATGCCAAAGAGTGCTCGTCGATCTGATCAGGGTTTTGAAGCTCCGGAGGTGTCGTCGCGACGCCGAACGTCTCGACGAAGCCGTTCTTGCATTCGTTGCAGATGACGTCAGGCTGACCCGGTAGGGTTTCGATGGAGACGTACTTTTCGCAGTGGTAACACCAGTAGTGCAGAGTATCGGACTGTATCGGCGATTCGTCCATGGTGGTTCCGGTTTCAGCACCGCCTCAAGAAGTTGCGTTTGGTTGCAATAGACGACGAGCAGCTGCAATTGGTGAATATATAGATTCCTCAAATTTTCATATGCCCTAGAAAAGTTGTTTCTGCTTTTTTTTTTTTCTTTCTGAGGTGAATATTTGCTCATAACTGAAACCGTCAGATGGAACTGTGAACTGCAAGTGGGACTCAGGTATTTTCATCCAACGGCCAATATTTAGGATAGACGAACGTACACATGCGTCCACAGCCGCCTCTATATCACCTCTAGTCTCAAGACCAAGAAGGAACTTTCCAGAAATTACTAGAGACTCAATGGGGGTATATTTGTTTACTTATTTTTAAAAAGGTTAATTATTTATAAAAATAGTATGTTTTTATAAATGAATCATTGATAACTGTGTGAATGATCATATATTTATCGGTGAATAATTATTACGGTATTAATAGTATGCAATATATATATGGGTTCCACAGAGATAATCCTGATTTTTACTTAAATTATCTCTTATTATCTAACTCTCTCTTGCTTTTTATCTTTGACGTAATGCTCCGGTGCGAGGCGAGCAATCATGGCCAGGAAAGGCTTCGTCAGGAGACTCGGGCTTGTACGATATTATAAAATCATAAAATAAGAAAGGTCCATTTTAATTTCCTAGTCTGAAATTTTTTTTGAAATTTTTTTCAGACTTTCAATTTCAGAGTTAAAAGCACGATCGGCAGAGATGAAGAATAATTATTTTAACTTAATCGGTAGCTCGTCTGGAATGTTGAGCACGAAGGCTTTGAAGAAGAAAAAAAAAAAAAGTTTTTGTTATTTTGATTTTGAAAAAAAAAAAAATTGTTATAAAAAAAAAGGGGAGGAGGAGGGGGTGGTTTATTTCTAAGCAAAAAAAAAAATAAAACAAAAAGTTTTCTTTCAAACCAATTTGAACCGTGTTCGGTTTCATTTTATACCAATTACATAAACTCAATTATATTAATAAATGCACCACAAATTATAATTTCCATATATATATATATATATATATATATATTTAACTATTAATATAGTGTTTCGGATAGAAAATGTCAATATCCTTAAAGCTCCGAATTTCTTTGTAACTGATATTCGGATAAGAATTATTTATTGGATCTTGGATGTTGAAATAGACTGGATCTTGAATCTTTGAAAAACACAGTAAGAAGAAATCTTAGCGTCTACCTTGGATGTCTTAGGTCTTAATATTCATTTATTAAATGTATTGATGGCGCAAAGTGAATGCTCCCATGGTCGAGATTCATTGATCATGCAGACCAGTTAAAGATTATATGATCATCAAAGGCGTAATTCTTAGAAAGGCTTGTTATGATTGGCTTAATTTCACATTATATAAGATTTAAAGTTAGTTAGTATTCTAACAGCTTGTTGAGTGGTTCTCGGTGAAAATTATGTGGAGAAAAGATTAGATGAGGACTGTGGCAAGAAGCGTCATGGCTTTCGTGCCAATGGCTCTATGACGACAATACTCAGAGGCGTCGTTTACTAAATATTACAGTTAATTATGCCATTGTAAGTAAATGGAATAATGAGCCCCAATTCTTGAAAGAACCTGATCGCCTGCTTTTGGATTTATGTTTGAAATGAATCTTATGATTCGAGTTAATAGGGTGGGCGTGGAAGTGGGCGTGTTCGGATGATATAATGGCAGGGGTGTCCGGGTTAATGACGTCAGTGTGAATCTAGTGGATGTTGAGTGTGAGCCTACCTGTGAAAATCGGGCGAGTCTACCGTTTAATGCAGGGCTCACCTAAAGTGCCGCCAACTGTGACCAAGTATCTATTGACCTTGGGGTCCAATCTTAGTAAAATAATGGCCTACTTTGGGCATATCAATACTCATAAAAATGTATAAGTATATTGATAATTCAAGAGTTATTCATCGCTCTTTACTTATTTATATATTAAAATCTACAATTCTGTCTACATTCTTATACTAAAAACTCTAGCCCCAGTGAACTTTTGAAATCGATGCCACAGATGGCGTGCCTCAGGCTTGGCTCCTGTGCACAAATATGTATTCCCTCGATGGGGGTGATCACATTCTTGAGTGGTAGATTACACACAAATGGGTTCTCCTTTAGGTGTATACGTGATACGAATTAATAAGCAACGCTCAGTGGTGCATTGATCTCTTGGATAACTAAAATCAGGAGATTCATTATCTTGGTCATAGTCAGCTCCCATAGCACTTGCAAGCGCGCATGAAAACAACATTTCAAACAAAAACTTGTTGTTCTTGTCTCCTCACATTGTAAATATGGGACTCTTGCCAGGCTGAATGTGTGGGGCTCCTAGCCGATCGTAGATCTTGTAGAGATGATGACTGGGTTATCTCTGACGTCATTCTCGGAAAATCATCATGTGAAATTCCTTTTTGTAATTCAGTTTTAGGAAAATTATATCATACCTCCTTTTCATTTAGGTTACAAGTGCATATAGTAAAAATTATGTCATTCAATAATCAAGCCGATATGTCGAATATCATTATATTATCAAATTTGCAATCACACCACATGTTATTAAAATTTGATCAACCAACTCCCAAATTTGCTCACTTAAGCTAATCACTATTCCATTTCCAATGGCCTACACCCACAATTATATTTTATATGATTATGACATCATGTTAACACATCAAGCATTAACTTTATTAATTTGCTGATCATACATTTCAATGCTTATTTCGACAATTTAATCTGTATACGTGGACATTTATAGTGCATTCCTTTAAACTAAGAGCTCTTTTAGTTGAAAGCGAGAAGAAAGACAGGTTGTCGGTAGGCGGCCAGCTCATCTGATATCGATTACTGCGGAACCAAATTCCATATACATTTCGGCCTCATACACAAAAACATAATTTATTGTACCAAATCATGACCCAGTGCCCAACAGTCATCTCTGTCGCGGATTGTCAACGGGTTCTAAAAATTTCCATGACCGGTCGAGTTTTGGGGCCGATCAGTAACCACTTTCAGCGACCTCAATCGTACTGACTATCAACCATGGCCATGAGGGTAAAACAAATAGGATAAAACGCTTTCACTCGCGGAGTTTGTCGAAAACTCAGCAAGTGCCAGCGTAGTCTCATGGCGTGAAGCGACTTTTCCTTCTTGGTCTGAGAGAAATTAGATGGTCAGATCAGTGAGGATCTTAGAGAGAAGTCACTCCTATCTCTCTCACAAAATAAAACCTAGCCTTTGCAATTAGTTCCCTCTCCTTCCGTTTTGGCCTTTTCTTTGAAGAAGATGACAGCTATTACTGACCCGATGCTATCGCCGTTAAAACGAATAATCTGATCGCGTAGCCCTTCTTGGATTTTTATTGTTTGGCGGTATCTCGGCCGTCAGATTCGGCGTCTCTCTACTCATCGACATATTGTCACATGAGTGCATGTTATAGGTGACTTTACGTCGCGTGTCGTTTCTGACTTTGGAGTACTTCGGTGCGCTTGAAAAGCGATGCAAATTATTGTCACCGAGCCGATGATTTGGCGTGGTGTAGATTTCGAGGCGATTCAAGCGATTGAAGTTAAGTTCGATCATCAGGATACAGAAAAATTAGGATTTGTCATTACGATTTGCCTCGTACAGAAAAATTGGATTTTCTCAGATTTCCTGCAGAGATATTATGAATGGCCGGCGCGGTCGTGGTTGCTATAATTCTTGGAATCGAGTAATTATAATCGATCACCAGCAAACGATACCTCAAACAAAAGTTGATCAGATTCGAAAAGTCTCAGGAAAGCTGGCGGGGCCAGCATAAAAGAGTTTATGAGATTGAATATTTACGAGATGTGGAATGAAGGTCGTGCGGCTTTAGTCTGTCGTACGACAGCGTTTAGTTGACACTTTGCTCAGGCCTCCATGAAAGGAAAGAGCAAACAAATTGAAACAAATTTTATTGCGAAAAAAAAGACACCATGGATCCTGATGATCCTTTCTTTGATGATGATGATGCCGTTTGCTAAACATTTTGGTGTTTATGATTTTAAGAAAATCATTGGAAAAATTGACGTTTGATTGGGGATAGCAATGTGTACTATGATTGAAGCAATGGTGCAGATTATCTTATTCTTTTATGTTTGTTTCTTTTTCCATCTTGTTTTTCCGTAGGTTATCATAATCACGAACTTTGATTTTCTATTTAAATTTAGTTTTATTTTGGCGATGGATCCACTACTGAATTGATCAATTATATGCTTCATCATTGGTGATGCATGTCTTGTTGGCTGATACCCACTACCATGATCTTGTGTGATAAGTAATATGTTTCCAACCATTAGCTTTCAATCCCAATGTTATCTTATCTCGAATCTTGTTAAGCTTGATTAAAGACTCGAAATAAGCCACCATTTGTCACAGAAAGGCCTTAAATTGCAAATTGATGCCATTTATTTCTAATAAATCCTATTGAAATTTACTGGAGTTTCAAAGATATTGTGAAATGGATATCATATTAAGCTATGAATCATGATCTGGAAATGAATATTCACTCATTACTTATTATTTAAGGTAAAATGTATCTTGGAACAATTGCTTTCTTTATCACCTTAGGTTGTATGGAGCATTTATTCGTCTATTGATCTTATCTTTGTCGTGAGCCCAGGAAGTTGATGACTCGATGCATTTTACTTTGGCATGAGCAACTTGGGCATCCCGGAATTTCCATGATGCGCCTTATAATTCAAAATTCTAATGGGCATCCATTAACAAACATACAAATTTTAGTAACTGATGGTTATACTTGTGTTGCTTGTTCCAAAGGCAAATTAATTATTAGACCATCTTTTACAAAGGTTACATTTGAAACCCCCTCTTTTCTAGAACGTATTCAAGGGGATATTTGTGGGCTATTCGCTGCTGAAGTGAACGCACCGTTATTTTATGGTTTAATTGATGTGTTCGCTCGATGAATTACCGTATCGTGCTACAGTAGAAATGTTGCATTTTCTAGATTATTGGCTCAAATAATTTGACTCGAGCACAATTCCACTGATCATTTTTATCAGCCGATTGATGCTTGATAATCTTCAGTGAATTCGTCTCGAGCATTCCTTGATTATTGTATGTCTATTGGTATAGATGTTCAACATCACATTCTTTCATATTCATTCAGAATGAGTTGGTTGAATCTTTTATCAAGCGTGCGCAATTGATTCTTCGGGCATTCACTTTGAAATCAATTATATTTTATCGTAGGGGACATGCTATTATACATCTTGCGAAATTTAATTAAGCCTTGATCCTACGCGATCACGATTTATCACCATTCTGACTTGCTAAAAGGTTATCAACCTAATATTTTTCATTTGCGAGTTTTTGGTTGCGCTATTTATGTTCCAATTGCTATGGCATGACTAAGTTAGGTCACCAATATTTGTGCTTGGTATTTATGTTGGCTTCAATTTGCACATACATTACCAAATTATATTGAGCCCCTTACGGGGGAAGTATTTACTGCTCGATTTGCAAATTGTCACTTTGATGAAAATGTCTTTTCATGGTGGGGAGATAAAGTATTAATAAGAATGGTGAAAAATTACATGGAATGAGTCATCTTTATCTCACCTTGATCCCCGTACAAAGCAATATGAACTAGAAGTTCAAAAAATAATTCATTTACAAGGTCTTGCGAATCAATTGCCTGATGATTTTATTGATTCGAAACAAGGGTCTAAAATCACATATCCAGTGCAAATTTCCTAGCGAGTTGAAATCCCAAACAGGAAAATTACAAAGCGACATGACAAATGATCTAAGCCATGATTAAAACGTGGAAGACCTGTGGCTCCAAAGACACAATTCTGAAAAAGGAAAAGTGCTATATACATGACTCACGAAGAACATATAAGCTGACCAAGCTACAGGGTGGAGTGGTGGTAAGCGTAGAGCCTGGAGTCGAAAAGAGTTATCTCTTAATGATGTGCCAATACATAACGATAGAGGATCTATCAATTATATACATGAGGAAGAATATGGGATCGAAATACTACCCGTATAAATAATGCTTTCTTTCAGTGGCTATGGTTATAAATGAGAAATGATGAAAATCAAAAGCTAGCATAATGTGTGAATGAATGTCGACATCAAACGATTGGTTAAAATGGAAAAGCAATCAAAAGCGAGAATTAAGATCACTTTGAGTAGCAAGGGGTATTTGGGTAGTAGTTCAAACACCTACAAATATACAACTTGTTGGATATCGATGGGTCTTTGTACGAAAACGAAATGAGAATAATGAAATAGTGCGATATAAAGCACGCCTTGTGGCCCAAGGTTTCTCACAAAGACCTGGAATTGACTATGAGGAGACATATTCTCAGTAATGGGTAGCAAATCACATTCGGAGTATTTGGTAAGTTTGCTTGATCTGAAAAATTTAGATATGTGTCGTGGATGTAGTCACGAAACATATTTATTTGGATCTACAGGTACTAATGTATATATGAGAAAATCTAAAGGATTCACATTGCTTAAAAGCTGATGAATTCAAGGCTCCATAGTATTCAATCAGTTGTAGATCTTTATATGGATTAAAACGATTACGGTCGAATGTGGTATAATCGTTTAAGCAGGTATTTACTGAAGGATATATGAATAATTGATTTGTCATGTGTTTTTCATCGAAAATAGAAAATGGATTAAGCGATAATAGCGGTATATGTAGTTGATTTAAATTTGATTAGGACTCCACGAAGAGCTCATGAAAGCGACAGTATTAAAAGGAATTTGAGATGAAAGATTTTGGAAAACAAGATATTGTCTTTGGCACAACGGTCAGTATTGTTTGAATGGTGTATTGATTCATCAATCATCATATATAGAAAAAGATCTGAGCGCTTTTATATGGATAAATCGCTTTTATGGATTACCTGTGTGGTTGTTGGGTCGCCCAGTAGCCCAAAGATCCATTTCGACTGGGAAGAAAATGAAGGATTACTTGGTCTGAGAAGTACCATATCTTAGTGCAATTGGTGCACTAATGTATCTTGTAAATTATACTTGACCAGACATTGATTTCTCAGTTAATTTATTAGCAAGATACAACTCAACTCCAACTAAAAGGCACTAGAATAGAATCAAACATATATTGAGATATCTTCGTGGGACAAGTGACATGAGATTATTTTATTCAAAAGCGATGGAACCCACGATTACTTAGTTATGCGGATCACGGGATATCTTTGGACCCCTCATGAAACTCGATCATGACTGGGATGTCTGTTTACTTATGGAAATCACGCAATATCACGGAGATCGGTTAAGCAACGATGGTAGCCACCTCACTCTAATCATTAATAAATACTTGCGATGCATGAAATTTAGTAGAATGTGTTTGGTTGAGATAGTAGTCTGACACATCGGGGAGAATCATGTGGATTATCTTATTAGAATAATCACGAGTATTATATGAAGGCAATCTTTTGCATGTATTCTTGTAATCAAAGGAGGATATATTAAGATGAGGCAGAACTAAACACATTTGTCAAAGTTCTTCTACACTCATGAACCCAAAAAAAGATGGTGAGAGGTGAGTGTGCGACAAATAAGGTCGATGATAATCTGATAGATTTATTCGCAAACCACGCCTTCTAGCATTGAAGAGCTTGTATAGCGAAGGTTGTCGCCAGCTTAAGATCTTCAAATTGAAAAGTTGAAGACAATATAGTCATCCATTCTGGGGGTATGAGATAAAGATGTTAGATCTTGTACTCTTTTACTTTGTCAGGGTTTGTCTACTTGGGTTTCTTGGCAAAGTTTTTAATGAAGCGATACTAACAATCTAATGGTCATTGAGGGGGATTATTATAAATGATTCAACGATAGCTGTGAATGACCACATTTGTGTGAATAATTATTACGGTATTAATAATTGTAACATTATATATGGGTTTATGGAAGAATGAAAATCGATTTTTATTAAATTATCTATTTTATTTTCTCTCTTCTTTATCTTTCAACATATGTAAGATTGATGAATTTAACTCTTTTTTGAATGCATTTTAATTTTAAGATAGTAAATTAGAAAATACGGTTTTAACTAACGACATATTTTAATGTCCTTCTTTATTTTGAAACGGTCATGCTACATCACTTGAGTTAGACATGATGAACAATGATTTCAAATGAAAGAAAATAAATTTTAATTTAATACAATTCTCCTAATATTTCCATTATAAGAAATTAAATGTAACATTTATGGATTTCCTTGTAAGTAAAAAATGAAAAGAAAAAATTGAATATTTTTTACCATTTTTATCTTCATTTTCATAAATTTTATTTCATTCTAATGTTATTTATATCTTTAACATATCGTATTGTAGTATAAATACATATATTTTTTCAGATCAAAATGAGGAGTTTAAAAAACTACAAGAAATTTGAAATTCTCCTAGATCAAGTTTTTCCCGGCAAGACTTGCTGGTACGAAGGTTCTATCTCCATTGGTGGGGATCCCCATCTTTCACTCCACTGGTGCTGACTCCATCAATGGCTTTTGGCATGGGCGAATCTTGATGGTGTTCGTTGTAGTTGGGGCTTTCATCTCTTTCTTTCTCAAAGTCTGGCTAACTTCCTCCTTGTGTGTGGAGGGCCCTTTCCTTATGGATCCAATTGTGTTTAGTCAATTCAATCACCACCTAAGTGTCCCTTTTTTGCTGCTGACATATTTCTCCTCTAAGTTTTGGTTCCTCTTATTCTTTGAAGGTTTCCTGGAGGCTCGATCTTCTGTTTCCTCCACTTGAACTGCATGGGAATTCATCTGCATGGGTCTTCGTCAAACTCATTATCTTCTATATTTGGCACCTATATATTCACTCGCTTGCCTTTCCTACCATAGGGTGTACTTCCCTAATATATCTCAGATTCTACTCCATATTGCAGGAAAAATAAATAAATAAATCAAGGAGGAAACCTAATCTTATGATTAGCCTCCTTGTTACATCCAAAAAAAAAAAATATACAAGCAAAATCTACCATGGATTAAGGCCCAAAACCAATCCCATTCATTCATAATGCAAAAATTATAAATAACATAAATAATAGAATCCTAGGTGCCATATATCAATGTACATCCTTATATCGTGAGAAATAAAATTATGGATTAATCATCGCACTTGTAGATTCGGCCAGGTCATACGTCTGGAATTGAAGGAATCGCGCGACGGGGCCAGGGGAATCGATTAAATGCGGTGTATGATAGATATGCCCAATCCATTTGGCATTACTAACTTTGTAGTAGTGCGAAAATCTCTTAGAATCACAGGGACGCCCGGTATTCTACGTGAGGTCTGCGTGTGGCGCCACTGATCCTCAAAAACGAGAATCTGAAGAAAAAGCGGCTCTGAAAGCGCTCGGTTTAATTTCTCTCTCAAGGTGTTTCGTAAACACAGGAGAATTTAATAAAGCTGCCCAAAACACGGAGAATTTGGAAGCGGTGTATTTATAGGCTAGCAGCTTGCTTGAATTAGGGTTCATAACCTGCAACTGGACACTACTTGGGCCCGATAAAATGGAACAGTCTTATCTTAATAATCGAGTTAAATGGCTCAATGCGTAATAAATTGAAACTTTGGGGATCATAATGAATTATCGATTAAAAATTTCTTGATCGGCGGTCTAGATTGCTTACGGAGCATAAATCCCGACACATATGTTATGCCGTAGAGATTTCTTTATTAAGAGTTAAATCGCATTTTCTCCTCTCCTTCCCAGTTAAGGACATCAAACCCATTGCCTTTTGGAAATAGATTTTTCTCCCCTGATTGCTAATCATTGGTGCCTTCTCTTTCTCCTTTCCATTCCCCGCTCCCTCATTCCTTTCTTGGATAGGCTGGATCCTTCTAAGTCTTCACTGTGCTAGCATCCGAGGGCCATAACTCTCCAAGATTTTCGAGTTGATTGCTACATCTTCTCCCACAAAGTCAGTTCCTGTTCCTTCAGATGCTGTCGCCCCTTCTGGTAATCCTTGTGGACATGTCTCCTTTCTATGGTGGTACATGTCGCACCCGAAACAAACAAATGTATGTGTTTGTATTCCAATCTCCAGTTCTCTTTCTCAATCTAAACTTTGAAATCAAAGGGTTCCGAGTGTTAACCTTAACACAAACTAAAGGATAATGCCCTCTTGATACTGCGCTGATTTATATCATCCACTCGTATTGGCTTCCCAATTTTTGATCCCACTCTCATTAGGAAAGAGTAGTCAAAGTACTGTAACATCCAAAAAATACCATAATTTTTTTTTTTATAATTTTATTATATATTTCGGATATAAATTGAGCCAACTTAGATAATTTTCGGAAATTGTTAAATGAATATTGATTAAATTATTATATGGTTAAAAGCCAAATGCAAATATTAAATGCTAAATAAGAATTGATTGGACCCGGAAATTTACCTAAGTGTAAATGACAAATTTGAAATTTGTAAAATGAGGACCTAAGGGTCAATTGTAAATAAGTTTATATGTTTAAGTGTAAATATGAGAGTTGAAATTAAATAAAATGGAAATATGGGCTATAAAGCACATAGAGAGAAACTTAAGTCAAAAGAATACATTTTTTTTGTGGCCAAACAAGGTCTTATGAAAAATAAGTGACTTAAGACCAAAAAAAAAATATGAGAAAATGAGAATAGGCGTGGAAGGCCCAGAAACGTGGCACATTAAATGAGGATAAGGCGAAATGTAGCGAACTTTTGGGAGCTCATTCTTGAGCAATCTGTTTTTGAGAAGCGAGGAGAAAAGGGGAGAAAGAGGCTAGGGCTTGGGAAGATCAAGTTCTAGGTGGGTTTCTTCTCATTTCTTGCTCCCGCTGTGATCAAGCAACTTAGAAGTGGAGATTTTAAGAGGCTAAGGTAGAAAACAAAACCACAGCTTCATCTTGTGATTTGATGTTGGGGAAAACCCCGAATGTGGATAAAAGAGTTTGTTTTGGTTGTAAATGAGTTTTGGGGTTATTGTTGGGTTGATTTTTTGAAGAGTATTGTTGGTTGGATTGGTTTATTGTAATGTTTGTAAAAGGAAATGTGACCTTCCCATTTCTGGGGGTCTCGTTGATACACCCAGATCAACACTTGAGGAAACTGTGTGTCTCATATCGTGAGACCCATATATCATACTCATAAAAAATTAACCCGACTACTCTTACAATAGTTGAGTTAATTACACTCTTAATACAACATATATTAAAACTAGTTCGTTCTAATATATATACATAAATCGTGAATCAAGGCCCGGTCAGGCAGCTTCTCAAGCTTGGCTTCTAAGGAGCTACATGCTGAATACACGAAGGGGGATCTGACGGGGTGAGCAATGTCAGCAGTTAGATTCTCCTGAGTTTCTCCCCGCCCTAAAATGCCTGACGATGGCACATCCGCAACATCCACATTCATACAATTCACAATGCATACATGGAATGATTTATATCATGCATGAAAATGTTTCCATGCCCAGTACCTGAGTCACCCGCAGAGCTTTCACTCCGGCGTGCCTATGCGAGTGTGAAAATCGTCGCGACAATGCCAATGACACCTTGACTCACAGAGCCCTTGTGGCTCGCCCCAACACCAATCTGATTTACCAATGGGTAACCCGTCGAGTCGACCTCGACTCCTGTCCTCGACTCTAGGTCCCAAGTGATGAACATGGCTAGTGTGTTTTCTCTTAGGCAGCAGAACTTTTCGGGATTCAGCGGGTCTCTAACACCCACCTGAAGAACTTTTCGGATAGTGCAGCGGGTCTCGCGCCCCATACTAAACCTTCCCCAGGATATATCGCGGGTCTTTTACCGTTAGAGTCTTTTACCCATACGGGACCTTTCGGATATTACCATGGGTCTCCTACATCTGTTCCAAGAACGCCCAACACACATTAATTATTTCTCATTTTATAATTTGAACTATGAGTCTTTATTGGACTTAGTCTCAAAGACACACTCAACCCACATTCACCAAGAGTGGTGAATAACCATACAGATGCACCACGCTCGACTCGTAGCGATATCGTCATTGCACATGAGACCTCTGATGATGCAAATTCATACTAATCAATTCACATGGTTCATACACAATTATATTTTATATAATTCAATCACCCATGTTAACACATCAATTTAGCATGCATCAACATGTCATTTTCCACACAATCCATGCCATCCAATTTAAGCAATATTTTGCAAACAACACGTAGACGATTTTAGTCGGCGGTCGACTGGTTTGTTTTAACGATCCTGAAAGCATTAAGTGGGCTGTCAGAAGCGCGAAAATTTTCAAACATTGATTACGCTCTGGAGGACCAAAACTCCGCAGCCATTTAGTCCCCGAGCACTCCGACCACAATTTGCATGTTATTCAAGTATCAAGCGACACACCATCATTTTGTTCAGAGATCGATTAAATGCATCAGCAGGTCGAATTTCCGACATTTCACCGATTTTCCGCAGCCGCCCATCAAGCGATTTTCATGGACTTTTTCAGTCCAGTAATTTTCTAGGCGTAAACACGGTCCATCTCAGCCAGATGGGCCCCTTTAAGAAACGATCCCAGCTTCCGGCTTATCTGATCCCACTCTTGGGGCCCGAAATGCTCGACACGTGATCTCGTAGCTCCGAAACACCATTTTCATGGCATTTTAAACGCGAAATAACCAGAGTAGGAGAAGACACTGCTTATCGAAGTTGTCGAAACTCCAGCCAGGGTGCCCACATGTGGCGCTGCGGTGTGAAACAACTTTGCCTCTTGGCCTGTCCCGGAAAGCAGACGGTCCGCAGAAATATAGAAGTTAGACTTTCTCTCGAAATATATTGTATCCCCCTCATAGGATCCACCGAAATGAGAGAAGAGATGTCTTCTTTTTTAACTTTCATTTATTCACATCTTTTTGTCCTCTCACTTGCCACTTGTCAGCGCCAAGATTTGGTTGACTTAAGATTTCTTATCCTGCTTATCCGCTACTTTGGATGTCCGTCCAGTGGAGATACCACATGTCCGCGTGGGCTTTCGCTTGGCTCTCGCTTTGGATGTCCGTCCAATAGGAAATACCACATGTCACGTGGGCCTCTTGGCTACTCCTTGTTTGACTAGTGCGCATCGACACGTGGCTGCTGTGAGCCATTCAAATGTCTTAAGTGTCCGTCTTACCCAGTTGCCTGGAAGCGTGAGTGGTATGGCAGGGTGACGAAATTCGACGTGGTAGCTAGATTTCGCGAGACGATTCCAACGATAAAGTTCGTTTTGTCATCCAAGATCTAGAAAAATTCTGGATTTTGACCGAAATTACCATTTTACCATTTTTCAGAAAATTAGAATTTTCTCGGGGTTTCACAGGAAATGTTGGGTTTTCAAAAGAAATGCTGTCAAAATTTTGTTAAGACCCTATTCTTTGTTTTTTGGCTGTGATTAAGTTGTAATCATTAAAATGGTGATTCTATTTGGTAAAGGCCATAAGAGATAGGTCTAAAATGTATAGAAGGGACCGGGAACAAATTGTAGCTCTAAGGCTTGAATATGGGCTTAAAGTGAGCTCGGGTGGGCTCATGGGTTATCTCTTGTTTTGGGTATTGTTATAGTGTTGTGGCCATAAGTTGGGTTTCTCATCCAAATTAGTGATTCAAAATTCTAGGTAAAATAGACTTCTAGGGAATAATTTACTTGAAGGAAATTAGCCCAATACCCAAGTATAACCCTAAAGTTCTAGAAACTTATTAAAGTGAAGTATCTGTGAAACGAGTGGGTCTGCTTTGCTAATTGGGTGAATCTAGATGTAAATACAATATATAGTTTATTAGAGTCAGTGGATGGATTGGTTGAAGTGTGGACCATATTCAAATGAGTAGAAGGAACCATTACCAATTTATGTTGTTAAGACCCTTGAAATTGGGAATGCTGATGGAAATAGCAAGTGGCTTAGGCATGTGACCAGTTTGGCATTAAAAAGCCGTAACTTGAGTTTGGGTGATTCAAATGAGATGATTCTAATTCCTGATAAAAATAGACTCATAGGGCTAAATTTTTCGCCCATGAAAAATTAAACAGAATGCATAGCTCATACTAATGCAACATTTTCAAGTGAAGGTTATTGAACAGACATAAACCACGACAAAAAAACTTATAGAATAACCTACTAATATTGATTTGTCATTTGTATTTGAATAGAGGTAGTGAGGAGGAAAGCCCGCATTGAAGTCGAGATTCCGAAGATCAGAATCAAAGCGACGATTTTGGTTTGTTCTATCTCTCCTATTCTTGTTTCAAGATTTGAACTATTTGTTCTAAATGCATAAGAAAATCATATTGAATTGTTTTAATTGATTTGAAGAAATTGATTGTGAAATGTTTGCAAATGAAAGTTGCATGAGTATTGAAAATGACGGATTTATACGAATGTACATATTGTCGTATGTTCTTTATAAAGATTTGAACACCCGCAATTAAATGTTGCCATTTAGTTACGCATGAAGGATAGATTGATATCACGAATTTAAGGAGGTCGAATAGCCTTATTGCGAGCGATTGTATTGATGTGTCACTCGATCGACCCGAAGCGGGCCAGGTATTAGTAGTGTTCATTAATTGTTTTTAATAACCGGTCAGTGGCAAGGGGTGTGTATGTTATAAAATCGTTTTTATACCGCCTAACGCGACCCCAGCAGACCCCTATGGTGATTTCGATATCATATCTAAAAACATAGGTTAAATTCGTTAAGGGCAGAATTGAATTGATATTGAATTGTTGACATATTGGTATTGAAAAGCATGAATGCAATTGAATTGAAAAGAGCATTGTGAAATGCATGATTTATAACATATGAAAGTGTATATTTTGAGATGATCAATGAACCGTAAATGATTGTATATAAAATAAGTATATGTATTGCATTGACATTGATCATCTAAAAAGATTTGAAAGTATTGTTTAGCAAAATTGCATGATTTGACTTAAATTGAAACAGAAGAATGGAATTGCATAGAACCTTAGCGTGAAAATCTTTAGCGTATTATTTTATTAATGCAGCGGTGTCAGTGGTGGTAGTGATTGAAGCGGACCGAGGTCGAGTACAGTCGCTAAGAAAAGAATTGCGGAGTATGCTTTGACATATGCATTTACTCCATTTCTTTTGAACATTGATATTTTGTAAAAACAATTTGAACTCTGAAACATCCATTTTGGAAAGGCTTGGAACGCCTTCATTGTAAATATATTTTGCTAAATGTTATGGGCCTATTGAATTTATAAATGTTTATGGGCTTGCCCTAAATTGAAACCACTTCCGCAAAGATTTGAAAACGAAAACGTTTATATGAATAAATGGATTTGATTGATGGCTTCGGGCGGGCGTCCCCGGGTTTCGGTTTGGATGTGTCAGGTCGGGCCGGGCTTGGGGTCGCCCTGAAATTACTCATCGACAAGTAAGAGATCATTTATTTCTTTTTAGCATACGGTTTGCTAAAGAAACCGATATCAATATGATGAGTTACGAGTGATTCGACCTCAGTTCATAGATCTTCTTGAACCATCCACTATGAGTTTGATTATGAGTTTTCTCCATGGCTGCATGACTTTAAACATATCTTATTCCGTTATTAATGATGAGTTTGGTTCCAAAATCTTATCTTCAATATCTCTTTAATCATAATAGATTCTGATCTTATAGATTATTTTGATGATATTTATTTTGACCAGTTTTGAATGGGGTTTTGACGCACCTAATCTTTAATTAACTCGATTGGCACACGAGTCCGTATCTTGCTAATAGCATTTGTGGCTATTTTGTAGTTTTGCAAGCTAGAATTAGGCTAAAGTCGTGAGTCAACTCGGAAACATGAAGAATCGAGTTGAACTTCGGAGTTGTAGGTCGAGGAAGTGAAGGAAATGGGAGCGAGAAAACAAAAGAAAACAAAGCAATCTGGGGAATTTTGGGAGTTACGAAAATTCGCAACGTAAGGCTAGCGGGTTATGATTTTCGCAACCTGCTCCTGTGTCTTGTTGACCCTGCTTTTGACCAGCTTTTTGTACCTTTTTCCTAAACTACCCTCTATGTTTGTTTGGTAGTTTATACATTTTTGTAATTTCCCTTGACTCGAATGTATAAGCCTCGGTCGAGGCTCTGTCTGAAAGAATAAGCCCAGATCATGATAGATTTTGGTGGAAAGGCTGAGCTTCCCTCATTTTCCCTCATTTTCTCTGGCTTTCAAACGCTAAACACGCGAGGATGGCGCTCAGGAGGATGGTTGACAGCTCCCTCTTTATCCTTGAAGGTAGAATTTGTGGTGGGTTTGAGTCAAATTCTTTGTTATCGCTGTTTTAACCCATGGCAGTTGTTGTCATTTATGCCCTCATCTCTCACTTTGGGGTTTAAATCCTTTTGATGTATCGTGTGAGTACTTAGTAGCAATCTTTTAGGGTTCAGTGGATGCTTATTACTAGACCCATTGATGCTTGTTTAGTTGCCATTTATTTATCATTGTAGGGTAGATCAAATGATCAGTTTTGACTGTCTTGAAACATTAATGACCAATAAATGCTGTTTCTCGAGGAAAACTATTAGAAGTTCGGTTTTATAGCTAAATGAAGATCGGTTCGGGAAATGACTATAGGTCATTCTCAGCTCCACATCTGGTCGTGGGCCACAGAGGACCTCTGGGTTGCCTAGAACTCAAACCATTCTTGAGACTTGAGTTATTTTTACATTT